>LKNJ01001482.1:0-22684 GCA_002120245.1 Maccullochella peelii
AGACAGACGCCGAGCCGGCCTTCGTGCTGTTGGACTAGTAAGTAATATTAGCTGGCTTGCTATTTCTTGTGTTGTTGCTTGATCTTTGGCTGTTAGCAAAGTTGTCGACTTGCTAATTTTTGATCATAAGCCAAGTCAGCCCACCAAATCCAAATCCTTCATCTTGTCAACAAGTGCACATATACAGCTGTCCATGAGGAGGAACTGCACAAACTATAGGGACGCGAAGTTGCAAAATATATCAATTCTTCAAGATTTTTACATGTTTGGTACTATATGTGTATCCACTAGGTAATATGATGATATACTGTAACTTCTCAAATAAAAGCTGGTATTCAAATAATAGCCGGATAAAATAAAGGCAGTAATAAAGGCCGGGTCAAAAAAACAATGAGCAGGGGTGGAGTCACCCATATTCAGAATAATTACATTTCCACAGTACTAATCTCATCAATACAACAAAGTCGTGTCTCACCATGTGCTGCTCTGAGTTTCTCTTTGTAAGAGAAATACTGCTTTCTTTCAGTAATTTATTCCTAAATGGTCTACTCCACTGCTGTTTTGTAAGCGCTGTCAAGTTACTATCAATGAACACCGTCAATCAGCATCAACATCAAATAAAAACAGGAGCAGATCAGATAACAGGGACCCCTCTTACTAAATTGTTATAATTAAGGTATACTTATAAAACAAGACAAATTGGGAATCTTGCTGTGAGGCGAGAGTGCTAACCACTGCACCACCATTTAGTTCCTATTTATGGTTCTATTTTTATGAGTCAGTGGTGCACAGTATTAAATACAGTCACAGGAGCAGCTCCAAACATGAACATGGAGGCTGATTTTTGGTGCTCAGCTGCTGCACAGCTGGAAATGAGCTGGATTCTGTATCAGTCATGACAAATCAGTGTCACCTCCTTCCCTACCATTTAAACAGTGCTCTGTGTGGCATGCCATTCTGACTAGTTTGCAATGGACAGAGGAATAGGGAGCAGACCCACCACAGAAACTTCACCCAGTAGTTATGTCCTTGATGGAGATGCATAATCACCACATGATAATAGGACAACTTCAATTAAAGTAGCTGTGGAAGTGATCATTTGCTTGATTATGGTGCCGCTCTGATTCTAAGAGAACCTTTAGCCATTGAAGAAAACCATTCTGTTACGGCAAAGAGCTAAACAGATTGTTTCAGTGAGGGCGGGCAGCCTCCAGATAGTCACTGACACTGCTCCCACAATCCCCACTCTGTGCACGCTAATGGTTCCCCTTTGGATGACAGCTATTCACACCACAGCACAGCCACATGTGTTCAGAGTTAGACTGAAAAGAGCTGTATCTTATTTACAGTATCTGCTTGAGCGATTTATATCTAAATCAATTCTGACCAACATACTGTAGTTACCATAAAAGGTGGTAAAACCTTGAATATCTATTATCAAATGCAGCTTTCCAAGTAACAACTCACAAAGTACAAGTCTGCATCGTGCCGTGTTCCTTTATACTGACCAGGCAGGAAATACTCAGTGCAAGTTCCTATAATTCTTGACACCACAATGGCACTGCTGCTGCTATATCTTGATCCCTACTACAAATCCCCACTGTGATAAAAATACTGTCTGTCCTTAGCTGCTGCATTTAAGTCCCTCTCAGCAATCATGACCCCAAAAAGCTATGTTTTTACACTGTTTAAGTGTTTTGTCAAATATGAGACAAAAATCTACACTGATAAATATGTAATCCAGGTAGAATTATGTTTCTTTCAGAAACGTAATTTTAAGGTGACACGGTTGCTGTCAGACATGCACCCCGTTACGTAAATATGATGCCACTTTTCTATAACTGTCACGTCATGTTGAATGGTGTCACGTTAACATAACGTTCCGACAGCCCATTATTCCAAAACCCCAATAGTCCGAAAAATGTCCCATTGGGCCGAAAGCCCATTTGTCCGACAGCCTGTTATCCCGAAAACAAATGGCCATTGCTCCAAAGGCCCATAGCTCTGAAAACACACACTCTCCATGCAGCTGTTAGTTCAGCGACTGCCGGCCCTGTCCATGGTGCTGAATCTAGGGAGGACAGGCTGCCTTTCTGGCCTTACACCAGACTACATGTCAAGGGATTTTACTGGCACAGACTTCCAATATTGAGTTAAAATCATGAGAGTTTCACCTCAGCTTGTGCGTGCCTCCATCACCTGAGTCATTAGATGTCGGACAAATGGGCTTTCGGCCCAATGGGACATTTTTCGTCCTGTGGGTCGTCTGAACAATGGACGGTCCCCCCAACCACACCTGACATCAGGCGTGAAACAGACTTGAAACTTTAAGCCAGACAGGGCAGTGAAACACTGCTTTTTAACTTAACTCACTCTTTTAAACAAATTAGACAATTGTACGTTCAATATGTGAGCAAAAGGGCATTAAATGAGAGTCACAACCTAATGTCATTCTATCCTTGGGTGTTGGGCAGAATCATATACTTTATTTGTGAGAAAATGTATGAGAAGATCAACAAGTGAGAAGGAGCTAGACTCCATGCTCACGATGGTCATTAATTGAGGCTTAAATTACAAAGTAGTTTTTAGAATCCATCAGTGTGAACAACTATTCTGCTCTGATTATTATCATCATATTTTCCAGTACACCAATGTTCCCCCCTCCTGTTGTGGGCTCAATGCCAGATATCTTCTAACACGAGGATTGTAAAGCTAAAAGTGTCGTCATGTTTTAATAAAGCCATCACAGAACATTTACATAACAGACACCTACGCTTAACAGAATTTTAGTCGCCTACTGGTCCGGTGAAGTGACCCAAATTCATCCCTGCGAAGTTCATCTTAGCTGAATCCTAATGGCTCATATGCATCACTGTAGGAACTGTCATTGAATTAACTTGACCTGAAGGACGAATGGAGCCATTATTTCCATCTGTTATCAAAGCAAATGGAGTTTTGAAGCTATGATTTATCACAGTGTGAGGAAAATTGTATACGACCTGTTTAAATAGAAGTTTGTGTGATGAATTAACATAAAAGTTTTTTTTATTCCAATCTAAGCATTTATGTATGAGCTGTTATGCTTATACATCTGCTACCTTGGCAACAGAACAAACATGTTTTAACTTTTAGCTTTGGTTACTAAGTGACTTATAATGTATTACACAACAGGAGGACTTGACAGGGATTAGAATGAAGTTGCCTTGAGTGGATCCCTCACTGCAAAGGTGAAGTCATGTTTGCACAACAAATCTATCAAGCGTTTCCTCTCCAATGCTTCACTGGTTCATACTTTGTCTTTGATTTGCTCCACTCCTGCCCTCTAATCCATAGCAACACAGTTTCATGGTATTTTTTGAAGGTGAAATCAGAGCTTGTTTTTATTTAATTTTTTAATCATTATTTCATGTCAACCGCATGGCACATTTATTTCATGAGCATGCTGTCTATGCACCACCATTCAGTCTCGTAGCTCTGTGTAGCAGCTTGATACCTTCCTGGCTGACAATTACAATAAAAGTCTGTGTTTTTTCCACAGCAGGAGATGCATTAATCCTTTTTTAAAGGTCCATGCATTCAATCCAGAGTAAAACTCAAATAGTGGGTAAACTTTTCAACTTTTGCAATGTCTGATTCAAATAAACAGCAGACTTGATTGACACAGTCTTCTGCACCAGACATTAAAAAAAAAAAAGAAGCGCTTATCTTTGGCAAACAAAGAGGCCATAAGTTAGAGCCGCAAAACACTCAAAGACGAGGCGGTTCAGAAGTCTTTGCGGGTAGGAACAACTACCCAACGGAAGAGAAGGGATTCAAACACAGTGCAGCTCCTTTTAGACCGATAAGTAATAATAAAATCTGCAGATAGCTATTAAGACAAATGACCATCATCTTGCAATAAAATTGCTATCAGTGGCTGCATATATACTGTATATATTGTGTTTAGATAGCTTTGTGTTAGCGAGGTCCACTAGCCACTTAGATTTATCGAACAACAAGTACGTGAGAAGTCACAGTTTTGATATCAGCCTTGTACATCCACATTTGTAGCCTTAGAATCAGACTATCATTTCATTCAACCTCAAATCATGTTCATGTTAGCCAATTTGGAGTTGGGGGTGGCGGGGGTTATTTTGTTTTGTCCTAACTAATCAGTAACAAAGGGACATCCATGTCACCTTCAGTCGACACAGAAGAGTTATTCCTGTGAGCGAACTTACAACAATTTATACAGCTGTGTCCATCTCATCCACCCTTGGAGCCATTTTTGTGGACACTTTTCTCTCAATATTTCTCATAGATGTAGCTCGCTAGCTATGTAGATAGCTGTCGTCCCCAATCTTTATCCTGCTAACAAAGCTCTGATTGGTCTACTGCTTCTCCAGCTGGTGGCAACTGAGGTGTGTGGTGAGTCTGAGGTCTGGAACCAGGCTATCAGCCTTGTGCTGGCCAATACTGTACGTTTCACACACGTACGTTTAAGTTATTTGGTTAGTTGGCAAGAAATATGAATATCAATGCGCTTAGTGTGAGCAACGCTATTCCACATACTGACTGCAGCATGTAAACTCTATATAAATCACAGTTAGCCTATCATATAATAGGGATTGGATGTGTGAACGGGCCTTGCTGCTTACCAGAGTGTGAAAATGTACCTTGTCTGCTTGCCAACATCAACAAGACAGCATTGCAATCCGTGTTTCTATAAGTGTGACTGTTCCATTTGTTCAGCTTTTCAGAGTTTCATATAAGTTACAGTAACAGCATCATTACAACACATTACATACAAATCTATGCGAAACCTGACTTGTTAAGGCCTACTAACTAGTCACTATCTGCAAAGTCTGCATTGTTACTGCAGATAAACTTCTGCACTTTCTAAACATTTTTAATACCTGTCCTCAATCTTTTTCTGCATTACTCCAAAAGACACATTGCGCCCAAACCATAAAATAGCTGCCTGGTAGCCCAGAAGATCCATCAAAGTAATAGAATGAGTAAATGTAAATGTGCAGCTCCATTTCCCATAACAGTAGCTACTGCAGCTATCAGAGGCCGGCTCAATCTGTCCCTGTCAAAGCGAGGCGGGGGGGAGAGGGCCAGAATAATATATTCGGTTAGTGAAATGGAATAAGGGTGGTGGTTCCCATCGATGTGGGAGGGTGTTAGTACTGTGTATGTGTGTGTGTGTGTGTGTGTGTGTGCGCGCGCGCGCATCTGAAACTGGAAAGCACGGTCTTTATCTGCTGGGATAAACAACATAGATATTACATGAGAAAACAGGCAAAAGGGGAATGAATGCCTGTTGCAGTGATAGCTTGGGAATGGAATAGTGGGAAGATCAGGGCAGCTGGGATGATGTTTTGTGTGTTGCTTGTGTGTGTGTGTGTGTGTGTGTGTGTGTGTGTGTAAGTCATAAATTCATGCAACATTAAAGCAAGCCACATCAAACATATTCTAAATGCCGTGCCTATGAACTATCCTCTGTTGTGTGAATAGTCTGCATGGCTATCATTCAGAGCAGATATATTTGCCTTTAAAGCCTTTAAAGATGTCCTCTAAAGCAGCCATTCTCAACCAGTGGGCCACAGAGCGCCATCTACTAGGAGGCAGTGGTACTGTCAAATGGTGAGATTCTAATTTTTTATTTATTTTTGGGTAATTTACAAAGCTATTACAAAGTAATTTACAAAATCAAAATGTGCTTAAGAATTCACATAAATGAAAAACCTCTAATTAAAATGCATAATTTCAATGACCAGTTACGTTTGAATATCGCCAGCCAATCACCACACATCATCAGGTTGAGACAAACGTGTGTTTGCCACTGTTAGCTAGCTAACGTTCCCTCGGATGCAGTGACACAAAATGGAGAGGTTTTTGAAATGAAAAAGTGATGTGGGAAGACAACCCTGCGCCAGTGAAAGCTCCAAAGCATGTGGTGAGGAAATATGACCCTGAATACATTTCATTTGAAATCATGACAGCACAGTGTGTTGAATGTGGTGAAATCCTCTCAAATGAGGCGCTAAAACCATCAAAGCTCCAGAGACACTTAAACACATAACACCTGGGATGTTATGGGTTATTTTCTCAAATAAATGCGTCCTTGGAAATGTTTTAACAATCAGAAGTGGGCCTTCAGTTACAAAAGGTTGAGAACCCCTGCTCTAAAGGACAGGAGGCATAAAGCTGGACACTGCATGGAGTCCAAGAGGCATTCGTTAGGATTTAATAAATACTAGTCCTACAAGTTAAGGTTTCGATACATTCTGAATAGTTTGTGTACCTGTTATTCAGTACAGTTTCCTTTTCCGGCATTAGCAGTTGAACAACTCTGAATAACTTTATACAGTGCCATATAAACTGTACTTATGCTGCTGTGGGCAAACAAAATACACACACAGGCTAATATTGCGGTGGTTCAGAGAGCTCAGTGCACTGCAACTTAAGAAAACACATGCAAACAGACAAAACACAAGCAAATTAAGAAAATGTCTTCACCAATTTGACAACACGTAAGCAGCATTTAGGGGAAAAAATGCTGCAAAGTGAGAAAACACAAACACAGGACTTTCACCGGAGACCGCTGTTCGTGTCCCGTGCGAAACCAGAAGTCGACCTTAATTTATTTTAAGTAAGGTAAGCTAAGTTACGTTAGTAAGTCACGTGACGTAACTTAACTTACGACCGAGTAGTTTTGGTGCCTAAACCTAGCCACAATGTTAACCACGTGTTTATTATTGTTAACCATGACGACAAAGGTCCAGTACACCTGTCGCAGGTAACGTTCTGTCGTTTAGGTATTAGGACGTGATGATGATTGGATGATTGGAGTAAAAAGTAAAATATTTCCCTCTGACATGTAGTGGAGTAAATGTAAAAGTAGCATAAAATGTAAATACTTAAGTAAAGTACACATATCTCAAAATTGTACTTAAATACAGTACTTACATTATAGTATACTCAGGTATGTACAAACCAAAGCTAATTATGGTGAAATTGAATTTCATTGAATTAAACATATCCTGCCGTAGCACCCTGTTCTGATCCTCCACTTGTTCAGTCTTTGTTGAAGTTTCACAATCAAAACTCTGTCTTTTCTCCTCGTCACATGATGCACAGTACGTAGATACACTTACTCTGAACATGTATTTGGAAGACTGTCCCACTGTGAGGAAGCAACAGATATGTAAAACTGTTCCTTCCATCTACCACCAAACTACCCCAAGGCAGCAGTTCATTTTCAGACCCTGTCATGGAGGTGGGGATTTACATAAAGCTGCTCTGGCACAGCTGTAGTCCCCCACAGTTCCTAATAGCAGGGGGGCATGTACTGTGGAAATGTGGGCTGGGTCTCAGCTTGATCTGGAAACACTTCTTTGTGGCCTGTGGACATTCAGCGAGAGACGTGTGAAAAGGCCTAAAGACCTTGTTTTGCTTTTTCGAAAAAATAAGGAATTTATGTATTTTGAAGTTCCTGAAAGCCCTTAACAATATGTTGTGACCATTTCATGAATGTAGGAAAGCTTTTCATAAAAACACTGCTGACCTATTTCAGATTGAAAGCTGGGCAAGTTTGTTATTTTGGTATAAATCCTTACCATTTTTGCTTCATTGTTCTGAAACCTCTTCATGTCCTCAGATTATCCCACCTTGCCGACTCTCCTATTCATTTTCAATTTATTAATTGCAGTAATCCGTTGATTTTCCTAAACAACGCAGTCATCCAACCTTAATCCTGTGATGCATCCATTAGGTTATTACAGCAAGTTGCCTAACTGTCCAGACACAGTTTTGTTCACCAAGGCTGTGTTCACTCACTAAATTGCTGTTTTCCACTCATATCCATACAAATACACTGTAGACACACATACATGTACAGGTCCATTAGGATATTGTACTAACAAATCAAGATAGGGGGCTAAAATGAAGAGCCAGAGATAGACAGACATCCACTCAGACCCAGTGAGTGAGCAGGTTGAATTGGGACAGATAAGTTAACTGAGGCGAGCTACAGGACTCCCTGACTTCGATAAGTGGGCGACACAGAGAGTCTGTCTTAGCAGGGGAGAGTGGTTAAACCTGCCATTCAGATGCCACTGGCAGAGTTCGCTCTCTTATCTCTTCGATCCATGTCCTTGGAAGAGATTAGAGATCATCAATGGCATGTCTAAAAACTAAAGTTATGACAATATAAATTGAAAACCTGCTTTAGTGGACTTAATGTCTGAGGACTGACTCGATTAACTTTATTAAAGTTAAGTTTAAAGATTAACGTTAAGTTATTAAAAATAGGTCATTAAACTATCACGGATCAAATGTAACATTATATGACTTCTGTTTCTCCATTCAAATGATAAAATTGAGGTGATTACAATTAGGTTTAGTTAGGCTTAGTTATGACATGTCCAACCCTGCCTGGTCACCAGTGGGTCCATTATAACTAGCACCCTGGCCGTGCATTGTACAAACCCAGATACTTCTGGACATTTTCGATTTATTTGACAGAACTCAATAACAGCAACAAAGTTCCCCAGCTGACTGTGAATAAGATATGTTGCAGTTACATGAAAACCATTACACTAGGACACCATGGTGCCCCAAACCCACATACTGTTGTTTTAAACTGTAGTGAAGATCTCACATGTCAACAATGCCCGGGTGGAAATGTGCATAAAATGATGCACAAGACGTGGAATATTTCCATATTGCCATTGAAAGTAACAGTGAGGGTGACACCATACAAAACATAGCATCTTGGGTTTCAATTATCATATAGCTTTAATGAAGGTATAGCATATAAAGATTATATTTTATGTGTGATTTGACAAAAAATCTCAGCACAAAGTTCACTTGCTGACATTTCTTTGCCATTTTGAGCCATATGGCATGGTAGGGATATCGTAACCCCTGTCTTTGTTCAAAGATGGTGTTGGAGTTGGATATAAATTATCTCCTTGATGTTTCTCCGGCCGACCACTGACCTCTGTCTGGTGTTCACAGACAGCTGATGCTGATCTTGCCCTTTCATCGATGTAGTTTTCCCCACAGTTGCGCCTGATCATTATACAGCACCCCAGTTTTTTTCTTAGGGGGTGTCTTTAGAGTGCACCAGCAGAGATCTTAGGGTGTTGAAGGGTTTGTGGTAAGTGCTAACTCCTTATGAGGTTATCATGGCCATACATAGTGTCAAAAATGGGATTTACTATAATTAAAATTCTATCAATTACAACTTTAGAACCCCTGTTAGAAATGTAAAAGTGGAAATCAGGGATGTTAGTCTTACATTTCGCCACTAAAGGGCTGAACATCGGAGAAACTTTCTCTCTCTGTTTTTGTCTTTTTCTTTCCATCCTAGGCTTGATTTGTTAAAAGCAAGTTGATGAGTAAACAGAAGTTTAAAATGCGTCGTAAAGTATTAAAAATGAGGCAGGGACGTGAAGCGGAGCTAGAGGAAACAGACAGCGTGAGGATGAGGGGTTGAGGGGCAATCGCAAACACTTAGACAAGCAAACACACAAGTTTGTCCAGAGAAATCCATCAGTGCAGAGGCAGCATGCGCTCACTGTGAATTACAACATTTATTCAAGCAATATCTTTTACACACCCATTTTTATTTCACTCCTGTGCTTTTCAAGTGCCTGAAAATTACTTTATTCTCTCGGTGTATTTCAGGCTGACTTAGATTACATGTGGCAAGAGGAATAACCACATTTTTTGCTGTCTGGTATGAGGAAAAGCAGCATTGAGGTCTTCACTCACCATCATTTCAATTACCTCCTCAGTGGGATACACAGTGCAGAAACAAGGACGCTCTCTCAGCATAAAGACAGGAAATCATACATTTTGGCATTATGTTACAGAAGGCATGCTACTCTTCAGCTTGTTCATCCCCCTGTTTCCTCTTCTCTGATGTTTGCTCACGGTATATGCGAGCTGATGTTTACATGTCTCAGGGAAGCCAATTAAAAGCTAGCCTGTGGCTAGGCTGCACACGATAAAAGTGTGTAAGGTGACACATCCTGAATATATTCATCGGCGCTCATCTCGTAATTCACCAGTGGAAGTCATGATGTGCTGATCAAACGTTGTTGGGCCTTGCATGCGTTTGCACATTAAGGATTAAGTTCAATGGCATCAATAAAGCTCAAGTACAGATTGCGAGTGGTTAATCCCTGTGGCCAGAAAGTTACGGACAAATATATTGACAGCCATTGACTTAGTTCAGGCACACACACACAAATATACCTAACAATCATACATATAATTATTGTCAGCAGTAATGGGCCTGGACTACAAAAAACATATCTTCCTCCATTATTCACCTTAATGTACTGACATTCTAGGTAAGGAGTATAGAGTCGTCCCAAACTGCTTAATATTAAATACAAATTTATGAAATAATCACATAAATTGTGTAAAATATATAAATGAAACAATCATTTGTGAAATAATTCAAGAAATATAAACTAATTTTTAGAAAATGTTATTTCATCATTCTTATTTTCATAATAACAGAGTTTGATACTTACCTACTTTCACTTTTATTTCATGGCACTTTATATTTCACAATGTCACTTTCATGACAGTGGTGTTGTCACTACCCTCCCACCTTTCAGCCAATCACACGGCCCCTGCCTCTTAAGCTAATAAACTCAACAACTTCTACCAGATTTAGCTAGAGCTGTTAGCTAGAGCAACAACAAACTCAAAGTAATTCAACTATAGCTGCTGCTGTAGATAAACACAGTACACTGACACAGAAATGAACATCATTAACACTCACACTAATTTTATTTATATACCTTAACAAGGCTGCACATGCTACGTAATGTACCTTGCTGGCTAACTAGCTTGGTGGGGTTGTGAGCTTTGGTTTATTACTCAGCATAGAACATGGAGAGACAGTGTTAACGGCAGCAGCTAACGCTAGCTGGTTAATTCAGAGTTCAGCGTTACTTCGGCTGTGTTTTGAAATTTGAAAATTATTTATTTCATAATGTCTGTTATATTTACTTGACAATGACCACTTTGGGGTTCCTTATCTAAGCAGTTGTGTGACATGAGCAGTAAATCACTGTGACCTCAGGTACGCACATGCGCTCAAACACAAATACTTTTAGCTTCCATGTTCCTTGATGTAGAAGTTCACTTTAATAATAGAGAGCTCCCGGCTGTGCCTGGCCATCTTTTATTCATATCCTCTCCTCTCTTTGCACTAGGACACTTTCTGCTGCTTATGCCAGTGAAACCAGTGGCATTTTTTTTTAGCTCCAGTGTGAAGCAATTTGAGTCTTCGTCGGAATCTCGACTAAAGAAAGTAGTTGTGAAGTCAGTGTTTAAATCGAGTGTGTTAAACAAGTGATCATTATAGATGTACATATCCTGCTCACATTGTTTTATTCAAAGTATCTAGGTGTAAGCGTCTATCAGCTGAGACTAATTAATCTGACATTTGAATCAGGTGAGGGGCTCTGGAAAAAAATATTTAAACTGCCTTTCTGATTGAGTGAATTGCAAATTTGGAAATGTGAGTGGTGATAAGTAAGTGCTCTATGGAGGTCATTTTAACTTCCAATATTACGTGTTTTTTTTTTTTCACCTGCCATTGTGATTCTGTAACCTCCCTGCCATGCTATTAAGTGGTGACACTAGAAGTGCTAACAGTCTTGTCATCACACATTAAACAACTGTGATTATGCTAAGTAGGGATAATATTTTACTAAGCTAAGTTGAATATAAAAGTTTTGCAAATCAGAGCTTAGGGACTCAGTACATTTATACACTTATGCATAAAGAATAAAGTAGAGTGGAGTTGCTCAGCCTATGAAGCACTACAACCTTAGGGATGGGGTCAGATGTTTGGGGAGGTGATGTATTTTTTCATTTGGCTAGGGTTGCATTGGGGAGGGTAGACTTCATTGGGAGAGCAGGAGGGATACTTAGGGTTTTAATTTTTTCTTACTCCATTTTTCTATTTTAAGTCAGCCTTCCCTTGTGAGATTTATTTGTTAAAAAATAAAATATCTAACAGTGATATTGAAAATGTATCTTCTGTGTGCTTAGGAAAACAATCCTGTCAGTGATTTATTTGTCCCCATCACAAGTGACTAATTGGATCCCTGTCAGTTTGGAGAAATACAAGAATACATGTGGATCTTTTATACTTCTTACAGATTGAACATTATCCCCCCAAAGAGCTTGTCCTTTAAAGTTATTGTCCAAGTTTAGCAAAGTTGGAGATTACATTTACAATCTGGAGTTACAGTTTAAGACAGTATTAAAGCTGCTATAATCAATATTAATATATAAAAAATGGATTGGACTACGTGTAGGTGAAAGAGGTAGCTCACAGTGACAAACCCACAAAGAATTATCACCAACTCTGTTCCCGTACGGAGCATTTTTGTGGCCTGCAACTTTACTGTTTTGGTTCAGTCTCATAACTCTCATTAGCGTTTACATATTATTACGATGCTCCTACTAAACTTTCTAAAACTAGTAAGTAACAACAAGTAACTCTTGGCTCTTTAGCTGCTAAATGCGCCACTATTTTACAAGCTAGTTACTAACTTTATCTATCTGCTGTTTGGCACTGGGCACGTAGTGTCCAGTGAGTTTATCAGAGCCTTTTTTTACTGAACAAAGCTGCCTGCTGTGGCCAGAAAACTGAACCAAAACTGTTAAAGTGAGGGCTGTAAAACAAAGAAAATAAACGTAAAGATGCTAAAGGCTCTGTAGACCTCACTACAAGTGACCCCTTTCACATTACATGTCATTTAATCATCTAAGTCAAGGAGAGGATATGAAAGTAATATTAATAATGCTGGGGAAGGCCTTGCTTTTTAAAAAAGTTAAACATAAAGTTCAGCCCCCCTCCTCACCCCAATAATTTTTACACTGCCCTTACAGCACAACCTTGTTTCATACATGCTGGTCTACAAGCTACACTCTCATGAAGGAGGTGCAGTGATGCAATGTAAATTCTTTCATTGAGTGTCTAAGGGCTCCAGGGAACAGATTTCGGAGAGAAGTTTCTTTAACCTTTCTGAGAGTGAAGAGCCTTGTGTTGCACAAAGAGAATTATTCAAGCTCCTCTAAAGGTGTTCTCCCAAAATAGAGTCAAAGGGAAGAAGGAGACTGAAAATCCATGTGGGGAAAGTGTGTGTGAGTCAGACAATGCATACGGGCATACATATAGAATGTGCGTGCATCGGTATAGTATTTGTGGGGACGGGGTATGTGTGCCCCTCGGGTAACAGCGAGCAAAAGTAGTAGGACAGGGACAGACAAGGCCAGACGATTAGAATAAATCCACTGAAATATGCAGGCAGGCAGAGGGCGAGAGCACCTTTACCTGCTTTCATTTCCTTCCTGTTGTCTTTGGGGACCAGAGGCTGAGATGAAAACAGGAAATAGAGGGGATAAGAGAAGGAGGAGGGTATGGAGTTATGTCCCTGGATGAATGGGGCTAGGGATGGCTGAGAATAGACAAGAAATGGCTTGGGCGGCTCAGGGGCCACCTGTGGCCTCTAAAGCAGCACAGGTGACCTCTCTTACTGTTCCCATATCTCTCTCACCCTGGCTTCGCTAAAAAGGCCAGTATGCGCTAAAGAACAATACTAAAGTGTAGTGTTTAAGTGTATATTGTCTAAGTGTGAAGGTGGGCTGTGCAATTTTTCAGTATATAGAAATGTAAAATCATATGTAAAATGCACAATGTGCCAGACAAGTTCCTGTTGGCCTGAGGGAAGCAGCATTTTCAGAGTCTCTCTGTGTTGGACTTCTTGTTGGCTACAGAGACGTTTGCCTGAGCGTACAAGCTGGAATAGTCCATTGCTGGGGTGGTGAGGATCCTTCATAATCCCACGAGCTAGTTCTGCACTTTCTCCTGAGAAAATCTGTCCGGAAATAAGCACCATTAAAGCACTGCTACTGACATGATAAAGGCCTTAAGGTGTGTCCTGCTTTACTACCTGATCTTGAGGCTCCGTTTTAAAAAGGGTGTCTGTGTCAAAATCTTACTTTTAAGACCAGCATTACTTCGATTTTGTGCCTATATGGTACATATTCCTAAATTAATGCGTCTAATCAAATTACCACTCAGCAAACCTGGGGCCATGTGCAAAACTGCACAGAGAGTGGGAGGAATGAAAGGGATGATAGGGGCCCAGCGGCTCTTTTTTGCCCAGGGGCGCCCTGACCGTTCATTGGGCTTTGTTGTAGCAATGTCACCATGTTGCCATTTCTCAATTACTTTAGTGAGTAAGATGTTATCTTAACCAATAGGAACAATGGCAAAGCTACAAAAATAAGACCAGAATTACCCTTTAAGTAGCAGTACTAGTAACAGTAACTGCCACACTGCAATATCATGTACTGTGGTTTAAGGAGGAAAAATAACTTTATTACAATGAAAACCACCATGTCAGATTCAATGAGCTGCAGCTTCTTACAGTCTTTATCAAAGCAGCAGCTAAGCGCTGCCTGTGTTTCCAGCCACAGCATGTTGTGAAGCACTTCACCGCTCCGACACACAACACTGCACTTAAGACACAAAATTAATTTCCAAATAGCAAGATTGTGAGATGATCAGCTTAGCACATCCCCAGACATCCAGTCTGCCTCAGCACGGTTATATTGGATTTGTCGTCTCAGAACTGATAAGTACGAGAGGGTGTGCTGATACTGTGAATTTGAGTCTTCTTGTCAAGTATTTCAGTTTTTTTTAGAGGCAGGCCTTTCAGTCCATTTCTATATTCATAGAGCTGTCTAGTCCTTTGTTGCCCTTTTCTTATCCTCCCTATATGTACTGTCTGCAGTGCATCCATTTATCTGCAGCGCATGACGCTCCGTACGGAAAAAAGAAATAACCTTTTTTTTTAAGGGAATTGGATTGAGACTATGGCCTGGTTTGGGTTGTGTTGCTATAACCGCCCTCCCTCCATCTTTTTTTTTATTTTTTAAGTCATGCCAGTTCAGTGTTTGATGCGCTTTGGTGTCGGTTTGAGCTAAGGATTCATATAAAAGTGAGACAGTCACATAGCAGCCGGGACTGAATAACTGGGTCTGGAACTTTTAATGTACAAAATGGTATTGCACATTAAATAAAGTCACACAGCCTTTGTTTTTCGCTGTCTCACGTGGGACTTAGGTGATGTTGCTCTTTGGTTGTGGTTATTATTTGTGCGAGTATGTTCTGAAGCAGAAAAGAGAGAGCCAGCTGAGGTGACACACCGAGAAAAAGGTTATCATGGTTGCTGTGTGTGTTGGTGCTGTCACTGCGTTGTCAGACAGTGTCTTACCTTTCAGTGTAGTCTATATTTTTCCCCATGTAGTGTCTTACAACTGTGTGTGTCTTGAGATTGTGGTGCAACTTGGAATTTTATATCGTGGCTCCAGTTCTGTCATTATCCTGAAAACCTTCTCCCGAAACAATTCCAATGGGCTGCATATCCTTGCATATAAATCTTGCTCTCTTATTGGTCTTTTTACAAGCTTCTGGCAAGGCTCCTGAGGATGAGTGTGGTAAAAAGTAGGCAGTCACATGCTGTCAGCAAACAGTCTCATCTCGGCTGGTCGTTTTGCCATCTTCACCTGGTGAAGAATACTTCCACACACTGCTTGTCAGATGTTTCAGTGATTATCCAATAAGCAACGCAATGCTCGCTAGTGTCCTTTTTATTTATTAACCTAGTTTACTGATAGGTCAGTGGGGCATGCAATAGGTCAAGCTGATAGTGAATTTTTCACAGCCTGTTGAACTTATAGACTGTAAATTTTGAATTCAACCAGGTCATTTGGACAGGACAGTTGGAGTATTACATGTTTTTCCCATGTTTGAACGAAAGTTCGAATTTCAAATAAAAAGCGACAGCCCTAGTGTGTGCCAGTATGGGGTTACATCTGTCACTATTGATTTTTGTGTGTGTTTCTGTTTGACTGTTAGTGTATCGACTCAGCTCACCCACTCTCCTGATCTTTTTACCTCTCTGTGAAAGCACTCGTGTCATCCCTTTCAAGTCATTCAGGTTGGCAGTTCAAGGTTGAACGTCGACACAGAAACAGCAAGCTGAGTGAAGGGGGAAGAAATCTGAGCACTGGAGGCAGTTTGTGCGTGACCTACACTTTCTAAAGCAGCGACGGCATTAAAGTAAAACGCAGGATGTTATTTCACCTGAATGGGATCTCCTCAGCCTCCCTTCTCTGTGCTCCCTGGCTCAGAACGGTGGGTTTAGCCACAAACACAGCTATTGTATCATGCCAAGATAAATAATGCTCAGTTTGGGATTGGTTTCACACTCAAGCGCTCTGATTTGATTAAACCACAGCCTCCTGATAACAAGCATACTGTATGCCGCATCCTTCAATGTTTCCCAGCTGAGGTAACTGATTTCATGGGTGTAGGTATGCCACAGAATATCTGACATCTGGGCATTTAGAAGTCTAAAGCTTTTTACAGTATGTGGAAATAATTTGTTTGTGGGAAATCATATTTTTTGCCAGCCACCAGCAGTCCTGATCAATGCTGCCTTGTTGTAATCTGTCCCTCAAACTTGATGCAAACGAGATGTCCTTATTTAAAAAATGTGGTGTGAAAATAATACAGCTTTGAATATTTCTCACTTTGAAGGCTACAACTTCACCTACAGCAGTAGACAGGTGGCATCAAAACATGGAGCAAAAATATACTGTATATTTTTACAAAGACGAGCGGACTCTTTTCACATATTTCCCCTCTTTGTCAGCAAGTTCTTTTATAAAAGGCAAACAACAGGGCATCCTGCCAGCATTCAGAAGTCCTCAACTTCTAGTTATCTCTTCTTCTCTCTTTCTCTCTCCTCAGTGGCTCCTTAATGCTTGAAGTTCCTCTCACACAGTCTGCACTTCAGAGGAACTATAGGAGGTATTATTATTGCAAAAGGTGAAGGTCATCATTATGCAAAAGGCAGAATTTTCCAGGCATTATGTATTATTCCAACTTTTCAACATTTACTCCATTTATTCTTAAAGCTATCTTTGTCCCCTTTTGAACTCACACAACCTGACTGCGGTACTGAGTAGCCTTGTCCCAGACCTCTGAATCACCACCCTCATCTCTGAGTTGTTGAGCGATTCAGATAGGTCTGGTGTTGACAGGACAATCTCCAGGGACCGCTACGACCTGCAAGTCGATGGTCACATAATAGACGGAGGCAGCCAAAGGTATCGGTAGGCTACTTTTTGGTAGCGTTCTTCTTCATTATCAGAGTGCCTCGGGTACATTCTTCAACTGGCTTTCCACACCATGGACTTCCATTTTTAGTAAGCTGGACAGTCATTGTTGTTTCATTTTTATTCAACCTTTAATTTGGTGGTTTCCCAGCTAAAGATTGGCCATAGAAATATCAGACAATAAAAATTGTACAGCTCCAACTAAAATGTAAACATTTTAACATTTTTTAGGAAATCCATCATGGAAGCTTGGTGACCGACTACTAGCGGTTTGTGGGACACACAATCACTTCCTTCATTTTGCATTTCGGATCTTTCCATTGCCTCAGAGGTCAGCACTATCATGACTATTTACAGTCTGTCAACAGAGTGAATTTGCGACAGTCCATTGAAATACATTGATTTCAGTCAGCCAATTTATGTGAAATGTATTATCATGTGAATGTAGAATATTTACAGCCTTGATGCATCTGGGCACTGACTTTGTCACTCCCCAAACGGAGGCACCAAACTCAGCCCAGCAGGGAGTGGGATGGGGGAGTGACGATACTAACTTCAACCCTCAGGGAATGTAGCAGCAAGTGATAGCATAGCTTTCAGGTGAGAGATGGCAGCAGGCATGCATCTAAAGAGTGAGCATAGCATTGACGGCTTAAGTACACCACTATGATTACACGGGTGTGTTGGATAAATGTTGCACTTGGAGCAGTATGCCATGTGAGTGTAGCAGCAGATTCAGGTTGGCTGCCTGAACTTTGCTTCATTTTCTGTTCAAAATTCACTATCTAATACTAGCTAATAAATGCTGATGTGCAAAGCGTGTATGTCACAGTTGGCACATGTTTTCCAGATTTGGCCAGTTAGATTAAACTCAATTTTGTCACCTGCAATTTGGCATTGACATTTCTATCTACAGTAATGATGTTTCTATTTGTAGTAGCTGTGGTGCTGGTAGTGATGTTGTTTGTACTTATGATGTTGTTTCATATGTTTTCCTTATGCAGATGAGGTACCCAGATGCAGATTACATTTCAATTTGAGATATAAATGGAATCACTCTGATAAAACTGTGACAGATGCTGTACATCCAGCTTAACAATTAGTTATTAATTTCCACAATACAGAGTTCAAAGCTCATCATGTACAAACACCAAGTTTCTGCCAGCATCACGGCCTCTTGGCTCATCCCACTTCCACCGCACATCCTATTTAACTGAGTCCACATTAGGTGAGTACAGCCTCCCATTTATTATAATAGAACATCATTGACAGTCCACATTCTGTAAAAGAGGATGCATGAGTTTTATTTCCTCTACCATCTGGGTTCTCTGAGAGCAACACCTTTTGTGATGACCTCAGGTTTTATTCATGGAGGAATAATGATAGCAGCTTAAGAAGATAACCTCTCAGTCAGTACAGCAGGTAAGCATTTCAAAGTGTTGTCTTTATGCACTGACTAATACGCTTGACATTGCCAAGAAGACTGCATGACACTCTGACTTGGGCATAAATTGTGCAAGGGAAAGAACAAACAACTTCTAAGAATTAGCATTTTACTCCTTTGGGGTACAGTTTCCAGAATCTAATGTGTGTTATCCTAATGTACAGCCTTATGTGCTATCAATAATAAATAGGGGAAGTGGTCTCTATTTCTTTATTGCGTAGTCAACTATCAACTAATGTTCTTGCCTTTCCGTAAAATGTCAGATTAATTTTTTGTGCAGGTGTTGAACATCACGCATTTGGGTTTCTTGGTACAATACACACATTTAAAGCATATCCATTGTGGTCACATGTGGTAATTACAGGATAATTGCACATTGAAAGTTACTCGAATTCCCAAGATTCTCTTGAGTCTGTTGCTTTAAAGACATCATCATTAGGCAAATTGACACAGAAGCATCTAAGTGTGATGTCTGCAATAAAATGGAGATTGTGGATAATGTTATTTGTTTGTCTGAAATATTCAAATCATAGATTGTTGTGAAGGAACGAGCTGGAATATAAAAGGTGTTAAGCGCCTGGATTTTAAAACAATCTTCTCAAACAGTTCTGGAAATTCAGTTTTCCCCAATCCAAGACCTGGCAAGTTGAGTGAAACCTTGTTAGTACGTAGGGTTACAATAGCACAGGTAGAGAAGAGTTATAAAGTTAGAAAACTGACTGTTAGTTAGTTATACAGCAATATCTATCTAAAGTTTGCTAACACTAGATAACATTAGCTACCATAAGCTACTGGTCTTGTGCTGCATTCATGCCATGTCAGAAGAATGGGAAGGACAGCAAAATCACCCATTTTTGAGTCTTGGAAGTGTTCACGCATGGTTACCCCTTCTGCTAGCCTTATAGTCTCATCATTATTACCTACACACCTAAATGAGCTATTTTGTGGTGTTACATATTTGGAGTGATCTGGTAGTGAAGGGAAACCAGATACAAACAAACTGTGCATAGCTCCTCTTAAATTAGCTTAATCGATTGTATTAGTGTTAATATTGGATTTTATTTAGATGTAGCTGCCAGTGATGGAGGCTTTGCAGCCATTTGCCTTTGGTTTGTTTGTTTGACACTTCTGTAGTTCTTTTCACCAAGTAAGATAAAGTTGCTGTGAGAAATTCCCAGTATCTCTGAAAAGGAATTACAACTCGTTGGCTGATGTGAACAGCTTTTTGGACTCGGTTACTCAGAATTACGGTCTAAGCGATATGACGTGAACACATTTATCTATCTATAATTTTGTAATCCAGATTGTCTATCTTGTAATTTTACTATGTTGGTCTATTCTGTACACACGATATCTATTGCATGTCTGTCCATCCTGGGAGAGGGAGCCCTCCTCCGTTTCTCTTCCTAAGGTTTCTTCCATTTTTTTCCCTGTTAAAGGTTTTTTTTTGGGTTGAGTTGAGTTTTTCCTTATCCAAAGCCAGGGTCTAAGATTAGAGGGTGTCATATGCTGTACAGGTTGTTGAGGCAAATTTGTGATTTGTGACATTGGGCTAGATAAATAAAATTGACTTGACTTGATTAACACAGCAATACCAGACCAAGTAAAACCGTAGCAACCTTGCCCTTGACTGTAGGAATAAAGAACAGAATTAAAATGCAGAATATGGAAATATTGCTTTGAAACTTGTTGAACTGTCTGAAAACCTCCAGCCTTGATGAAATACTGCTCTCTTTGCTGAATTAGAATATTCAACTGATAAGACACTAGCATTTAAGCTGGTCTAGTCGTGTCCAGACAGCACTGCAAAATGACCTCCACCCTGACATCTTGACTGTGTAGCAGTCAGGTTAGAGGCTAGCTTAGCTTCGTGTTCATTCCTGATTGGAGCTTCCACTTAGTCTTCCACTCCAATCATCGGTCTGGGCAGGAGACAGAGAGGACCTGTCTCATCCCACGTCCCGTTATAACCTGAGGTGTGTGCATACATGCAGGAGCAATGAGCCTGTGAGAGCATACGCAGAGCTAGGACCCTGAGAATATATTACCATCTCCTCCCCTACATTAGGCTGTTTTTTTAATTACTACTCATAATTCTGGTGATATTGATACAGTGATAAGCAGAAGTGAGTTTATGAGGCTTCTCCTCTGAGAGGGATACCAGCACCTCTGGTTGAGTCAGCAGAATAACATCAGAACTAATCACAATTTAATGGATCTCTAGGTCTCAAGGTCACAGAAATGTGAATAAAGCATAGCCTGGAGCGCACTTGGACAACCCTGTCCTCTCTAATCCAGACCACTTTTGATGAGCTGAACATCGGGGTTGGATTTGCTCGAAATGGACAGTGCTTGCCACAGGCTTTATTTTAAATATGTAGTTTCTCAGCAGGCATTCTTTCAGTAATGTCCGTATTCTAAGACATTCCCGAAGCTATTCTATTTAATTCCTCACTTCCAATGCAAAGGAAGAACTATGAAATTGGATTTGTGTCTGGTTCAAGAGTGTCCAGCCATTGCACAGAGAGCTTCTTCCTCAGTTTGGGCCTAATATACAATACCTTATTAAAACAATTATGGTGTCATGCTTATCTGCCAGAACGAGAGAGGTACCACTGCAGACCTCCCTCCGAGGACCCCAGGTCTGTGAGCCTATGAGAAGTGCGTAGGTTTACCAGGAGTGACTTCCTTAGTTGCTACAAAAACATATAGAGAATAATAAAGTTGGGTTCAACTTAAAGGATAAGGCTGGTGTTATGCTATATTTTGCTTATTGTCCACAAAAAAAGCCATGAAAAGACGAAATCCAAGAAAGTCAGTTTCTCAATTCCTTACAAACTTCTGCACCCTGTCTATGGCACACCCCAAGCCCATTTGTTCACATCACCTGCATTTTACCCATTGTCAACTAGCTTAGCCTTTTATTTATTTAGATCATTTAGACTAGCATTTCTTTCACACCTAGTTAGCACATTACAAGAAACAATATTTTTGGTGATTCTAAAAAATCTCGAAAGGAAGTGAAGCACGTTCCTTCTCAGAATCCTCCGCCATTGGCTCACAGACCTGGAGACCCCAGGAGTGAGGTGCACCCAAAACAACAAGTACAGTAATGGAAACTCTGCAAGCTTGACGAAAGACAACAGTAAACCATAATGTTCCTGTTATAAGAAAGAGCTCTGTAAAAGCCCCTAAATGTTGATTAGTGTGTAGGGGATCTGCTTCTGACTTTAATGGCAATCGAGGATTAAAGAGGAAAGATTTTTATGGCATGATGATGAGCCTCCTTTAGATTCACACAGTCTGAGCCAAAACAATATTGAGCCGAAGCTTTGTTACATTTAACAATGTGGGAGGGAAATGTGGCTGGGAATCACATTATGGGATTTCTGACATTGTCGTTTATCTGTGAAACATTGATAGGTTATACCCAAAGGTCTAGAGTGACGAGAGCTTCAAAGCAAGTTACAAGCAGTTCATATGCCTTTAACTCACTATTCTGTCATATACCCTTGTTTCCAGTGAGCTGAGGATAAGTTCAAGGGTAGATTGTGTATAAAAAAAATTTGAACAATTTAAAATTGGGCCAAATTATAGGTCGAGACAAGTGATCAATATCCTAAAAAAGGCAATCCAATCCTGTGACGCAGACTCTTTTCTCTTTTATTTGTGAATTTTATATCCTCTCCATGCGTGGTTCTAGTGCAGGCAATGTCGTTTGGACCAAAGTGGCGGCCCAACGACCAGACTGATATATTTCAACACTATAGGATGGATTGCCATGAAATTTGGTACAGACATTCAAGTTCCCCAGAGGATGAATCCTAGTACCTTTAGTGATCCATTGACTTTGCATCTAATGCCAATATAAGGTCAGTCACCTGCTAAACTAATGGTGTTCCCTTCAGCTGTACTTTGTGTTTAGCGCTAATTAGCAAATGTTAGCAAGCAAACACTCATGAACATGGTAAACATTACCTGCTTAACATCAGCATTTTTACATTGCCCCCCCCCCCCCCCCCC
>LKNJ01001482.1:22771-88359 GCA_002120245.1 Maccullochella peelii
CCCCCCCCCCCCCCCGCCAACACCTTTCCAACATCAGAATTGGGAAAGTACACAGGATTTTAACATCTCTCTTGTTTTATTCTGCAGACCACTACAACCACCATGAATGCCTTCAGGGTAAGATTGTCCGGTGACCCCATTTGAACGAATGCGTCTCGCCTCTCTCTATGACGGCAAGCTTTTTGCCCCACCTTCGGGTGTGGCCATTTGGAAACACTTTTGCCTTCAGACATGGTTGGACAACACGGTATGCAAACTAGTTTGACTAGTACTAGTCTATTAATAAGGGAACACAAAAAAACAGAAAGTTTGTTTTTTCTTTCTGAAGCTTTTTTCTCGATAATCCAGCAATGTTGGGAGCAGAGATAACCTCAAGGCGTCAGAGTCAGAGACAGTAAAAGATTGCAGAATTAGGTGTTTCGCAGTTGAGAAAGGTGAATTTATTAATGGTCAGAGCGATGTTTCTCTAGTTCAGTCAAGCTTTGCCTCAAGAAAAATACATTAACAAGATTATCATTACCTTGGCCAGGTCTGGAGCCAAAATAACTGTATGCAGGGTTATACTATTTCTTTTTTTACCCTTTTCTTTTGGCTGGCTCCCATTGTGTTGTTCCATTTTTAAGTGATTTTACAGAGCTCGCACAGAGGGAGATTTTAGAGTAGCCCCCTCTCCTGCTATTTTTGAATAATTCAAGTGCCTTGGCTCAGTACTATCACGCAGATGACAGCCTGCTTTGATATTGCATGTGCAGTAGGACCATTCCTCATCCACCTTCTCTGTCAAAGATAAAGCACACCCAGTGGGCCCAGTGACACCAGCATCAAATGATTAATTAAGAAACACATCCTTCAGGGACAGGTGTTTCAGTTACTGTGTTTGCAAACTTAAACTGTTCAGTTAAGTAAGGTGCAGTGAGTCCACATAGATATCTCAGGACATGCAGTGCATTGGGATGGCTTTGGGTAATTTTAGACCAGCTGTGACAATGACAAACATTGTCTTTATGTCACTTTGGTACTTAATGTCTTTCTTTCTTTTATGAAAGCTTTGCAGTTTTTCAGCATCAGGCAGGTCTTTCCTGGAATAACAGGCATGGAGCTCTGAAGTGATGCATCTTCTATTTCTATTCTCTTTGGGATGAATAGAAGAGGACCTGTGCAGTTAAATCAAGACTAACCTTTGCTGAAATGTGGCCACAAGGGGAGCGTATCTATATTCCCAGGGTTCTATGTTGCCCACCTCAATATCCTCTTAATATGACACATTAAGGAGACATTTCAAAGGGGTTTATGTTCTCAGCATGTTTATTCCCTGGGTCATTATGTTGAAGTCACCCACCTACAGCTTATAGCCTACTGATTTTATACTCCTTTAAACCTACGCCCTCAAATTTGCAGGCAAGACAGTTTTCTTGACTTTAAACATTGATATCTCCACAGTGGCTGAACAAATTTTTACCATTCAAACTGTATTTGAAACGTCCATCCCCCTTTGTACTTTTGTGAAGACAGCCCTTACCAGTCTCTTACAATGTTAGTTTATATCAAGAGACACACATGCTCATAGGAACCTGGGACCATAGGGATGAACCCCCCCAATAAATTCTGTATAGCGTGCATTCGAAAATTGTCAACAACAAAACTTACAAACAGAATACAGACAAACTCATGAAAGCAAAATAAAGAATTGCCAGTAATTCCAGTAATGCCAGTAATAAAAAAACATTTTAAAGTTTGAACGGAGTTTCTACGTGAACGTATGAATGAGTGAGAAGAGGTTGAAGATGAGTAGGTTTGAAGGCTTTTCTCATTGACTCCCATTATAACAAAGTTTCAAAGAAAGTTTTAATGGGATTTGAAAAGTTTAATAATGCCCAGAATGTGTGAAAGATGTGGACCATTTGATGTCTGAATGGAGTTTCTAGATGAAAGTATGAATGAGCTGGAAAACCTTGGAAATGTGTCAATTTTGAACATTCATTTGAATGGGGCAAATTTCCCTGGAAAACCTTGAATATCTTGGAAAGTATGAAAGTTATGAATGAGAAAAGCGCACATGTCCTAATTGAGCTGAATATTTTGGTTTCTATGTTGAAAAATGTGGAACTAGTTGAGTGGCAAAAAATGCAGTGGAATAATAAAAATCATTTTTTGTAGAAGAATATAGGTTGCTTCCAGCATTCACAGCAATAATAAAGTATAAAGAGTGAAGATAACATAAGTGTGAGAGCTGTTTCCAGCTATTTAAATCATTGGTTGCGCTCTCAGCACTTCTTACCCACATGCAGAGTAGATGGTTATAAAAGACAGCATGAAATTAGCAACAGTAAAAATCTCTTCATGTGTGTCTCAGGGAAAATATCTTATTCAAATGGGATCTTTGGTCATTTTTTTAATCCATAAAGGGGTCTGTGTATGACAGTGTTTGAGTACACGTGCTTGAAACATGCACACACCTCCTCCTGTCCTGTCAAACCTCCTCCCCACGCTTCCACCAGCAGACCCTGAAATAATTCATCAGCGTGTTCGTCTCAGAAACCTGATCCACAAACATCAGAACACCCAGGCACCAATCATCTGGGAAATTGGTCCTCCCAAAGACTAACATTCACAAGGCGAGTTTTGGTAGGTTTGTTTGGAGGCGACGTTACATTCACTAAGTACAAACATGGAGCTGATCACAATTGCTTTTCCTTGTCTTTATATCTCCATCGTACCTCAGACCTGGACAGCTTTCTAGACAGTTTTCTCTGGCTCCTGTTTTTCTTTAATTGAATTTGTGGTGTATTGAGCCCTTAAATGTAAAGAGTTCCTTTTCACTGGTTTTGTCAGTAATGGACAAAATAAAATAACTTCACTCATAGCTTGAAAGTTATTCTCAGAGTATTTTAGTAGTAAAACTACAAACTGGGGTCCATTTACAAAGTGTTTTAACAATGTAAGTACTCCCAACACACATATATAATAAAATGGAAAAGCTAAAGGGGTATTATAGTGGAAATAAAAGTCCTCTTATATTTCCAGCAGTGCTGACGCTTGAACAGGTGAGAATACTTCAAAAGCTCAAAACTGAAGAATACATCACCTCAAATGCAAAAAGGCCTTAAAGGTTTATATTACAGACAGGTCTTTATTCCCAATTTCCCCTGCTTTATTCATATATTTCATCATACTTTAGTAAGAAGCCTGACTGTCTAATCAATTCCCATTTATCAGTAGTCTAATTTTAAATTTGTACAATGTTGTTGCATAATTCCATCAGTACAACAACAGAGTCATGACAACTCTGTTGATCTGAGTTTCTCTTTTCTTGTTTTTACTCACTATTTCCACTATCTGGTTTTTTTTGTTTGTTTTTTTTCCAATTTGTGCACAGATGTTTCACATTAAAAGCCTTCCAGAAGCTCGAAGGCCATAATCTGTGATTTTCCTGATAGGCTTTTACTGTGAGACATCTGCAGGAATTATTTACCTGTATGATCCTTACGCAGTATATCCAATTAGCTGTTCCTGCATCTTTCTGCATGCAGCCCATCATTTTAAAGCTGCACTAATGGAAAATATTCATATTAACAATTCATTAAATGTGTAATGTCAAAGGTTTCGCTCATAGTCACAAACCCACATTGAATTACCACTTACCTCTGCAGCTCTATGGAGATTTTTAGCCTCTTTTAGTTCATTGTTTTGGCTTTTTTGTTGTTGTTGGTGGATTTTTTAAATCTGATGGGCAAAATACCCAGGGTTGTTAAGCTCAGACTCTAACAAATTTCTTTTCAAACCTTTTATCTCTCATCGCGCTTTTTTATTTGCAAAGAACATTGAGGTAATGGAAGCAGGCTTCTCATTTGTATCCAGTGCTAACTGTCGCTTTTGATGGTAAAATTGACAGTTCCATCAGCTGTAGCTAGCTAATTAACATTAATCCCACTGTACACTACCTGCTCAACACCAAACTGCAGACAGACACAGTTAGCGGCTAGCTAGCTAATTAATGCTAATGTTGCTCTTTGTCTGCGGGTCAATTGGCAACTGTTTGCTAACACGTTGCTATAACAACAAAATCATTTTTCAATTCAGTAAAATCAGTCAAATCTTTCTTTTGGCTCATTATTAGTTGCTCTGAGCTCATTGTGTAGCTTAAACATTTGGACTCACTACACACTATAATACAGATTTCAGTGAGAAACATAAGAACATTCACACCAAGTCTCTCTCCTGTTTCACAATATCATTTTTAATATTTTCATGTCTTTTGGCTGTAAATGTAAATTCACTTCCAGGTGGCAGGAGTAAAATTTCATTTTTTATTTTGCATCTCAAACTAATTTGTGCAAAGCTGCTTCCCTGTTGTTACATCCCTATAATGATCAGACTAATGTTTTTTGGTGGAATGAGTCCTCACTGCAGGACTCGGCACTTTAGAAAACACGGTGACATTTGAAGTAATTTTACCTCAGGAGGCACAATGTGAAGAAAATGAAAATTACAGCCAAAAAAATTATACAGGTAGGTACGGTGCTTTAGAGACAATCAAGAAACGCGTCATTAGTGTTGCTCACAATCAGAAATGACTTGTATATAAAAGCAAAATCCACATGATAGCTGTCCAGTCAAGCAACATCAAGTCATTGAGCGCTAATTACAAAACTAATCAATACACATCTAGTTCAAAAATTATTAGTGGCTCTTTGCTGGTGCCATTTAGTCATTCCCCTGCAGTTAACAGCCCCTCTGACAAGATAAATTGAGCCATTGAGAATAATGAATGCCACAACAGCGTAGGTCACAAGCTCTTTTTAATATTAAATTAGAGTATGGGTATTGAGCCACGAGTCAATTGAAGAATGAAATTTGAACACTGCATGAAGCCGAGGAATTTAGGACAGCACTGTAGTAATTGGGCTAGATGCTTTAGCTCATAATCTTTTTTTCTGAGCATGGGGAAAATGACACCGTTTGATATGTAAATGTTGTTTTAAAGGTTCTTTTCTACAGGTTGGAAAAAGAGGATGGAGAAGGCAACAATGGTCTATGGTCTACTATGGTTATAGTCTTCTATGGCTTCTTATCATTATCGTTGGTCCATGCTTGTTTTTTTCAAATATCTATATAAACAATCATCAATGTGATCCACCATCTTGCTACTACTGTTTACTTCTGTTGTGCATTGTGCAAGGGGCAGAATGAAGTAGTGGTACAACATATCCTGGTTAAAGGAATGGTTCAACATTTTGGGAAATGCACTTATTCTGAGTCAGATAAAAAGATCAATATCAATCTCATGTCTGTGCATTAAGTATGCAGCTGGAGTCGGGATGTTGTTAGCCTAGCTTAGCATAAAGACCGAAAACGGGGAAACAGCTAATCTGGCTTTGTCAAAAGTAAAAGAAATCACCTACCAGCACTTCTAAAGCTCACTAATTAACATGTTGTATTGTTAAATCCATCAACAAACTACAGTTTGTTGTTTTAGAGGGAGTTACGTGGTGTAAGTATTTCTTGGTGAACAAAAGCTGGGTGCAGTGACTGTGAGCAGCTTCCTGAAGTCTTGTCATCACAGTGCGTTTTCTTGTTTTGGTACCACCACAGCGGTAAAGCAACAGTTCCATCACGTAACTCCCCCTGAAAATATGAATTGTCATTTTTACATTTATGTTTGTGAACGGATTAAAGAAACAAAATATAATGGTGTTATTAATGAGCTTTAGACTTGTTGGTAGACGTGTTTTTGACAGAGCTTCCGGTCATTATGCCAAACGCAAAGCCAAGAAATTGATATCATGTCTTCTCACTCTCGGAGAAAAGGGAATAAGCATATTTCGCAAAATGTTTAACTATTCCTTTAGAAAAAGGTTTGAAAAGACTAGGCACTTAAGCACTGAGAGCTAAGAGTGCAGGTCTGGTCAACCCCGCACAACCACCCCCCTCATGTGTTTCTCCACACCCAATGTACACACCACTCGCCAGGCTAGGCTAGGCTACTGCATCAATTGTGTTAGGTATTGTGAAACTATTCGTAGCCTATCATTCATGGTGTGAGATCCCTCTGTGCTGCCCAATAGGGCTTTTTTTTCGCAGCAGACATTTTGATTTGTCATAATAGGAAAAGCACAGGTATTACTAATAACATTAGCAATGGCTCTGTTCTATTCAAGTGTAATTCAAGTGTTAGCCATGGCACTGTGACAGTGAGCCAGCATGAACAATACCAGGACACTTAAACTGAAGCAGCTAAATGGAACTCAGCCGTCATTCATTTTATTATTTTCACGTTATCTGTCAGCTCCCTGAAATAACCCACAAAAATACCTAAGTATACAAACTGACAGTTATCAAAAATGCTCAGCTAAAGTTCCAGGGACTGCAATCGGATCCAATTTTTTTTTCTGACTCCCCCTCATCGCCTACATCTCCAACCCAACAGGTTGACAGGTTACCAAACTCTGTCTAATTAGCAAGCTACTACAGTCCAAATACGTTTTGTTTGCAAGCCCTAGTCACTAAAACATGTAAACACGTAGATACATCAAAATGCAACAAAAGTAAACTTTTTACATTATTGTTCAGACCAAAGTTTACAGAGTTTGGAGGATTTTTTCAAGAAACACACCTGTGCTGTGTTGTGTGGCTTTCATGAAGAGATCCACTTACAGTAAATCGCACAAAGCTCCTGTGGTAGTTACATTGTAAAAGACATAAAGTGTGAGTTTCACTGATAAGCAGTGGAAGCTGTGGTATTCAGATAAGCCTTCTGTACCTGATATTATATACAGTCGAGCTTCATATCATAAACTATCCATGTCAAGGACACACGATGGGATGACAATGCTATACCAGAGAGATTAACACAGCTGGGATGTGTGTTGGCTTAAGTTATGATAACCTTGTCATCACTTGTCAGGTCTGTAAACTTCATCACCATTTATATTTCATCCCGGCGCTGGGGATGCCGGCAGTTAATAGAGATTTAGACCTTCAGTGTTTCCTTATCTGCTCCACAGGATCTCACAGCAGACTATTCCCCTGCTCTTCACTCGATTTGCCTTTTGTCTGAGAAGCCTCGTGATATATAACTACATATATAACTATAGTGTCTGATAGTAATTGATAGAAGGATATAACACTTATCACAGCAACATTATCAGTCGCATAGCATGTCCTTAAGGAGCGTTGAATTGATATCATGGGAGGACAGTAAAGAATGGTACAACTCGCTCCATAAACTCAGTGTTCAGTAGCCTACTTTACTACAGAGACACATTAAGTCATTGTGGGAATATTATAGGCATATTATAGAATATTATTAAGGGGCTTATTTGTTTGGGAAATCTCAGCATTTTCAGATTAATCGCAAGAGGAGACAGCAAATGATTCAGAATGCTAATATAGAGCTCAAATCCTTTAAAAATACTAGTGAAGGGACACTCATTACCAAAACACAAGTCACGCATCAGAACTAGCTCCAGTCTGACAGGATAGCAGGATAGTGGTGTTGAGAAGGTAGTCATGGCAACAGGAAGTCTTTGACACAAAGGCGGGCACACACGTGCAACATGTCCACATGCAGGCATAAAGATACACATCTAAATTCAATCTAAATTCAGTGTTTTATGGTGACCAAAAAACTGGAAAATTACTTAAACATTGTTATGCTGCTCCTGACTGCAGATCTTTTGCATTTTGCTGATGGATGGGCTTTACAAGTTAGATTGTAAGCAACTCAGTAACTGTGTTGGAAAGTATCACTTCAGACTTAATTATGTGTCATCTCCTGTTTTCTTTTCTTTTTCTTATATGTGGAATATAATGGGACAGATGGTACACATGTCACTGCCAATTATTGAGAGACACTCCCACAGGAAAATAACTGTCTCACACCTGTGCACACAGAATGGGCGGAGCATTATCTGTTTCAGATCAATGTTGTAAGAATTGTTAAAAAAAACTCTTGACGAAGGTCCAGAGGGACCGAAACCTGGGTGAGCAAGAGAAGTGCGCGGGATCTTCTTTTCTCAAGACTTTTTCTGAAAGGAAATATAAACTATAATGATACTGCAGCTATTGAACCTATGGCAACAGTTGACTGACATTTGGGACTGGCATTGCCAGGAAATATGCCCTTGTGGTGCACTACTGACTAAAGCATGCCATTGCCCTGTATAGCTTACATACTGGTAAGTTGATTTAAGGCAACCTGTAACCTTCCCTTGTCTTCGTAGGCTTACTAGCATCTAGTCGGAAAGCTAGCCCAGCTTGCTAACATAAGCGCTGTTTCCTACTGCCTCCCTGTAAAATCCAGAATAGAATTTCTAGGGGTCTAGCTAGCATTAGCGTTAGCATTAATTTGTCCTGTTTTTCTTACTACATTGTGATGTTAATACAAACTCAAGACGTCCTGTATCCGTTTCAGATCAAAAGCTCTCTTCAGCCAACCGAATCCCTTTATTTCCTAACAAAGCTTTTAATGTGTGTTTTAGTGGCACGCATGTTACTGCAAAATACAGTTTGGCTTTGACATTAACACACATACACCCGCAGAGGCTGAAATAGGACAATAACACTTTAGATGAGTAATCCAGAACAACAAAGTGTTGAAAATAGCAGGATTATATTGTTGAATTTATTAAATGAAAGCGATGGAAATGTACGTTATGCTTGTTGCATTGCACATTATTTTTATCCACCCTTATTGTAATTAAATCAAATTACAGTACACTGACAAACATTCACGCCCCATGGAGAATACTAAACTTGCATATCTTCTTTTTGGTAATTACAATTTTGACCAAATAAGTACACAGGTCAAAACAAATACCAAGAATATGGATTCTGATATCTATCAGTTTGACTTTAATACCATCTCCGCTGGCTGTCCAGCCATGAAGAGCCCAAGGAGTAAAAGAACCAGGAATCACTGAGCATCTGATCTGAGGTAGCCTCTCAGCACCAAACTACCATCGCTTTTCTATCAGGGTCATTTTGAAAGTGGCACTGAAGCCTGAATTTATCTGGCAGCCCACATCAGTCTTTCTAGTTACACATAGCACTTAGCCTATCCTGGCAGAAGAAAATGACTTAGCACTTTTTATTCCCACACACTTGAGAATGCCTTCCGGCTCGGTGGCAGAAGGCAAGCAAAAGAATTCTTGTCCCTGTTTGAGATATTTCTGATGTTGTGCCTCATATCGTGCAAATTTGCAAATCCAATCCATAGGGACAACAGCAACATTATCCCCCTTAATGGCAGCTACATCCAAGTCTGTATTTGATAATCACCTCATTATCCTGTTATCAGTCAACATAAGAGTTCAGTAAACTATATGAATTGTATGAATTCCCTAACTGATTCTTTTTTTGCATTATTTTTTACTTTGTTTACCAGCGTTCATTGGCTTATGCCCGAATGGAGCAGCCAGTTGGAGTGATGGATCTTCCACTCCATCATGGGTAATGGTGTAGACAGGAGGAAATAAACAGGGGCTGAGGTAGAGGTAGCACTGACAGAGAGCAACACCAGGGGCCAAGGTTGCATTCAATACCATTTATTCAAGTTTATATGAAGCGGAAATGTTGTGCGAAGGTGCTTGACAGGAGTCATTTGGCTCTTGGTTTTCCATCACAGGGGCCAAACAGAGACAGGGAACAGTGGGAGAGGTGTAATAATTCAAGTCAACATGCTTTAAGTGCCATAAAGACATCATGTGCAGTCATATGCTATGATCCTTAAAGTCCCCTGATCAATATTTTTTATATTAACAATGGATCAAATGGCTATTTGTATTGTGAAAGGTGTTGCTTAGACAGGCACATTTAACAACTAGGTGTCAGGATCCGTGGTCTTTGTCTGTTTCTTGTTGTATTTTTGAAGTATAGTCTTTCCTGTTTCCTGTTTGTTCTGCCCTCATGTCTGTTAATTAGCCACACCTGTTTTCCAGTGCACACCTGCCCCTGATTCCTTCGTTAGCCCTTCCCTATGTATACCTGTCCTTTTCCTTTGTTCTCTGTCGTTTCATTGTCATGTGTTTGGATGGTTTCTGTGAGCTTTGTTTGAGATTTCCTGTGTTTTCGCGTACATGGACTTACCCTTTTGTTTGCCTGCCTACCTGTGCCTCACGTAAGAGTTTAAATAAAACTTGAAAACTCTTTGAGCCTCCTCTGCTGTCTACATTTTGGTCCTTCTCCTGCCGCTCCTGGCTTACATCCGTGACACTAGGTGGTGAACATAGTGGAGCATTTAGCAGCTAAAGAGCCAGCTATTTCTTTCAAGAGCTGGTGGAGACCAAAACAGAGCATAAAGGATACTGAATATTGGACTTATATTCGTCAGGTGGACACAGACATGACACTAAATTAATGCTGATGTTGCTCCATATCAATGTAAATAGGCAACTGTATGCTAACATGTTTGCCATAACAACTTTATATGGCAGTTGTTGACAGTCACAGCCACACTGCCAAACTGAAATGCATATTGTTGCAATAAATGCTTAAAACCTTGACGTGAGTGTCCTGACTGAACTAACATTTGTCAGGCACAAATCCACAAATCCAAATGAATGCTGATTAGAGCCCCATCAATACATCAACAACGGCCGATATTATAAATCAATTTTAGCTCATCACAGATCAGTGAATATAGCAGCCGATAAGTAACAAGGAATTGCAGTACAGAAATGCTTGCTCGTGGCGACAAGTCATTTAGAAACAGCATCACCAAACTCACATAGTTTGTTCACGAGGGAGCACCAGGAGAGTTTACACTCTCGCTCACTTGTCAGTTTAATGACACAAATGGGGTGAACAAAGCACCTCTTAATGTGCACAATACAATTCAGCAACACAACAAACAAACTACAACTTCTAAAATGTACATAGTTGAATTAACACAACAAAAACTGAACATTTGAAGATAGGATTTATTAGACGTTCGTTTTAGCTAGGTGTCCCACTCAGTACAATTCTTTAACAACAATTTAAGCTACTTAAGGAAGCCAATATATCATCATCCGATTGAACTTTCAAATATTTATGTTGTGTAAGCTTAATAAATCCACTAGCTCTATTGCTGATGCTGCTCTGTGTCACTGGATGTGTACATTGCTAACAATTAGCAATGTACACACACATATACTATAATATATGTATATATATATATATATGTGTGTATATATATATATATAAGATGTGTGATATTGTGCTTTCAGCTTGTTGTGACATTCCTCTGCCTCCAAAGTCAAAAATCAATTAATACAGCTTTAAAGCTGCAGTTCAAAGACAATCTTGTCAGAGATGCAGTGTTTATGTGTAAATAAGAACAGGCTTAATTTTACACATTTCTATCAGGTCCCCCATACCGTATATCATGTTCTGCCACAGGGCATTGATCACAACAACATTCTTCTTATCCCACCATGTGTTTGTCCCCCTGTATGTTTCTCTGCCCCCCATGGGTGTGTATGTGTTTTTTTCCCATGCTTTATCTTTCTATCTTTCTGGCTCAGTTTACAGAGGCTCGCTGGGGAGGGAGGCAGACCAGCGGAAAAGAGGATGATGAATGACACAACACACACTCTCTCACTCCTTCCCCTTCCTCTCTCTCTCTCTCTCTCTCTCGCTCTCTTTCTCTGTCCACCTTTCTTTCTTTCCCTCTGTCTCTTTATCTCCCCCAGTCTCCCTGTGAGGAAGAAGAGGCTTGTCTTCTTCCTGTTGTGTGCGGCGGATGTCGCTGTGTAGCTGCATAGAGAGGACACCGCCCAACAGCGGTACAGCCAGACATGATGCTGCTGGCAGCCGGATAGAAAGAAGGCCTTACACATCACTTCAAGGGCCTGTCACTCTCTTTCATGCATCTCAAGGACTGTGGGGAGCAGGCCACTTCATGTGCAAGGAGTTGTGGTGTCTGATTTGAATAGAGCTCTCTGAATGGCACTCTGTCTGCAACCAGTGTAGCAGCCATAAAAAAGATGGGGGAGTGCATCTTTAACATCTGGGGCATGTCCATGTAAAATGCATGCATCTTTGTACTTATTTCCATTTATTTGTGTGCCTGCCTGTGTGCGATTAGGAAACTGTGCTTCTTGTGTCTCTGTGAACTCACTGGGAGTGTTTTCAACTCCTGTATCAAAGGCTAATCCCAGTTTGTGTCTATGGATCAAGCAACCAGGACGGCAGCTGTGTGGAATGTTAATAAAAACTAAAAGAATGTCCTACGGGAGCGCCGTAGCCGCTGTCATTACCGGTGTGGAGTGAATACTGAGTGCTGAGGCTGCAGACAACAGGGGGGTGGGGGGAGGTGTCCGGTTTGATTCTTCCTCTTGCCTCTTTGGGAATATGCCCAAACCCCTGAGCAATGCTCTGTTTGTCTCATTTTTGATGAGCTTAAAAAGTTCTGTTTCTCCATCGGGGGCTCGCATTGTGATTTCAAAAGCTGTGTGGAATAAACAAGCACAAGAGTATCTGACAGCATGCAGATGAAGAATGAGGAGACGACCACTCTGATTTGTGGGACAGGAGATCAATGAAAATTTGATGGGTGTAGTTTGTAGCTCCCAATCTCTGAGGCGTCCAGGCGGTACGCTGGTTGCTAACAGATCTGCAGTTCCAAGGGCACATTTAAGAATCCCCCCCGCTGCTGTTAACATTATGATTTAAGGAGTATAAGCTGATCTCTGATAAGTGCCTGAGGGCAACTTCCACCATGTATTTCCAATAGTCCTGGTCGTAGTGTGTTAAAAGCTACAGAAACGGCGTCAGCTTGGTTGTTAGCACTCTGTCATTCTTTCTTTCCCTTTCCTGTTGAAGGAGTCATGACCAGAGAAGAAAACGAAGACGAATAGTGGCTGAATAAAGACTCTTAATGTTGACGAGAGGAGGTGACACTTGTCTCTGAAGACTTCTTTGCTGTTTTTCAACCCATACATACAAAAATGGTGTTTCCTTCCATTTTGCATTTTACAACCTACTGTTACGGTTAGCTATATCAGAGCAGGGGCCATACCATACTGTGATTGGATTGGTAAGGATGCTCTTGATGGTGCAGCGGTAGAAGTTCACCAGAATCTGAGGAGACAAATGGGCTTTCTTCAGTCTCCTCAGGAAGAATGTTAGTGTGTCTTCTTGACCAGGGTCAAAGGGTTGAGGGTTCTAGACATCATCTCCTCAGAGATGTGGATACCCAGAAACTTAAAGCTGGTGACTTGTACAGATGGGGGTGAGTGTGCCACCTTTGATCTTTCTGAAGTCCACAATGAAATCTTTGGTCTTCTTGGTGTGCTTCTTGGCCAGGTTGTTGTCAGCACACCATGCCACCAGGTTCTGGACCTCCTGCCTGTAGGCTGACTCATCATTGTTGTTGATGAGGCCAATCACCATTGTGTTGTCTGCAAACTTGATATATGTTGTGGAACCATGTACAGGCGTGCAGTCGTAGGTGAAGAAGGAGTAGAGAAGAGGACTCAGCACACAGCCCTGTGGGACGCCGGTGTTCAGGTTGTCTAACTTAACATTCTGGGGTCGGTTTGGAAGTCCCGTTGCAGAGGGAGGTGTTGATGCCAAGGTCGCCGAGTTTGATGATCAGTTTAGAGGGGATGATGGTGTTGAATGCTGAACCGAAGTATTATCACATTAGATGTTGTCCAGGTGAGAGAGGGGAGAGTGTAGCGCCGCGGAGATGGTGTCCTCCATACACCTGTTCTGGCGGTAGGCGAATTGCAGGGGGTCCAGTGTGAGTGGTATGCAGGTTTTGAAATGAGCCAGGACCAGCGTCTTGAATCTTGGAGTGTTTCAGCACTGGCACGATGGTTTTGAAGCACGCGGGGGCAGCTGATTGGGCCAATTACAGGTTGAAGATATCAGTCAGGACCTGAGTCAGCTGCCCAGCACAGGCCCTGAGCACACGTCCAGGCATGCCATCAGGGCCAGCAGCCTTTCATGCATTAATCCCGCTCAGTGCACACATGTCAAATTGGGTTTAGGATTAAGATTAGAATTAGGAATATAATCTCTATAACTGGAATAAATGTCATAACTGTAAAGCAGTTAATCTTATGTTTTGGCTTCAGCATGTAAATGGAATGATTAAGGTTTCAATTAAAGGGAAGAAAAAACTGAAATGTTCACCACGGGTGGAAAATATCAAGCATGCTGCGCATCTGGCCACATGTCAAGGAGTGATGTCACAGTGGGTATTTTCCATCAGTTGTCAATGGCAAAACACCTACTGTGACATCATTAGTTTGTGCATGACCATGGTTAGGGAATTCATGTATAATCAGTGAAAAAATGAATTTATACAAAAGAATACAACAGAATAAAGGTTTGTCTTTAGTACGTTTACGCATTCACAAAGCAGCCACACAAACACATTGACTTCCTGTGCATATACACACTGAGACAGCCCAATCCTCTTGATAGCCTGACATTATATCACACTTCATGATCATACATCTTTAATGGGGCAGACAGCAGGGTTGAAGAACCTGTTTCACCTTAATCCATGCTGACACCTCCTCCTTATTCCACACTGCAACCTCGAAACATGAATGAGCCTCTCCTCAAGGCTCTCCACAGTGAAAAACTGAGGCAAGCCGCAAGATATTAGACATCCTACGTAGAAATAAAACACCAGCTGACACGCCCTTCACTTTGAAATCTTATCTTAGCATATATAGGAAATCCTCCCAAACTTATCTGAGCCATTTATCAAAATCTTCAGTAGTTTTCTCTATGCATATTTATCTTTCCCCATCCTTTAGTTTACAGGATACATTTTCTGCCTGCCTGATAATTTATCCAACCTCCAAAATCCTGACACATGCTGATGTTTTTCTCCCCCACCTGACTCTATTCTAAACCAATAGGTTTTGTATGCGGCACAAGTCTGCCCCCTAGTGACTAAATAGCATCACAACTGTGAAGCGGCCACAACCCCTCACAGTACAATTTCCCAAATGCCTAAACATAATTATGAATCGATTAATGTACACCTTCATCTTATTAGTGAGTATGTTTTTATGTTCTGCAACATTCAGTCACTCAGAGTGCTTTAGATTGGAAAGCTGTCAAGGGACAACAGGAAATACCATAGTGTAAGTACACAATTCTTACAGAGCATAGTAGGCGTGCTACACATAATTAGGCGTGTCATGTTTAACACATTATATATTCTGCTAATTAAACATCGTCAGGGATTTGCCCAGAAACGAGGCTGGATTTCGAACCGAGAAAAGCAAGGAACAGACCCTCAGGGGGCCTAATGGCTCCATGTTTACCATGTAGTAACGTGATTAATTGCAAATATGTTTAATACTGTATGCATCACTAAAGCTCAATATAAACTGAAATGATAGGGGCCTTAAGGCAATGGTGTGTTCAGACAGAAAGCAAAGTGAATTTTTGCATCATTTGTGCAAATTTGACCGCTGGACTTTTTGTGCAGTGCATCGCCCCAAACAGCCAATGTACCCACTGCACGTTAGCTGCAAGCTAGCTAGCAAATGGAGACACTGATTGTGTGTATTGGAGTGTGCCTATGTCTTTGTGTTCTGTTATTATTTTAGTTTATACTGTGCTTAAATGGTACACATTTCTAAGTAAATGAGTTATTTCCTCAACCACCTAAAATTGTCTCATACCCAGTGACTCGTGGTTTATTGAAATGATTTTATTTAGAGAAAAAGACATTTATTTCAGTGATCTTAAAAAACCTTAATTTAATCTTTCTATGTATTTAACATTTGGCTGCTGCAGCCTTAATCTGACAGCATTCGTCGTTCATGCCTGAAAGGGGCTTAAGACATAGGGCCCCCTAGTGAGTTAATGAAGCCCTGCCAAGAAACCCTGCATATGGTGGTATCAATCATAGGAAAATGCAAACAGTTTATAACCATCATATACTGTATTTTGTATGCTAAATGTGATGAAAATATTCCTTTATGAGCCTATATTTTATCAGTGGAATGATAAAGCTATGAAGCTAGAATATGATGGTGAAGCACTTTTTCCCTGCATACGGTTAAAATGGTGCCTATTTATAATCCTCTAAGTGCAGTCTTATCACTGTGTGGTGTTGCCATACATAAATGCCACGTTTACATGTTTTCCTCTACATCAAACAGAATCTTGAAGTGAAAATCTGCCAGTCTCAGATGAACATGATGCTCTGAAGTATTGCTCTCCATATTTCTTCATTTCTAAGATGAAACCCTCCTTCCTTTTGAGTGGAGGTCAAACAGAGGGGGGGCCAGAGGGAAATAACGTTTCCATGGATAAGACACTTACACACATCTCCTTCTTTTGCCCTACACAAACCCTTTTCTGTTTTTGCTCCGTCCCACTGGCATTCTTGAAGTCTCCCTGACCTCAAAGTAAACCAGAAAAGATGGGAAGCACAGGCCTGTCCTGAGGTAGAGCAAAGCCGTGTATCTTTCACTGTAATTGCCAAGTTCTGTGACCTGAGCTCAGGGTATCTGAAGAAAGAGTACTGCTCCTCCTGCATGACTACATGGACTAAAGGCTACTGAATCATGTAATGTAACAATAGCTTTGGGGCAATGATGCCAAAACTAATATAGATCACGTTCAGTTTCCATACACAGGTGATGTTACAGTACACTATCCTCTACAGCAGTGTGCCTTAAAGTCAGGTGTGGAGAGTGTGAGGGGTCTTTAAATGGTCAGTTCCACCGAAAGGACAAAAAACCCCAAAAATGTTTCACTTACCCCTGGCAGTACCAGTCGTAGAGGTGGTTTTATTTGCCCAGGTGTTGAGATGTGAGATTTCTGCCTTCATCCCAATACAATGGTGTTGAATGAACTGAGCCTATATGTAAGATCCCTGGGCAGAGGTGTCTTTTCTGATCCAGAGTAAAAGTTGTAGCCAGGGACTTGAACACACTGCCAGAAAAAAAGAAGCCGGGCTGAATCATAGTTTTATCAGACAGTGTATCCTAACTTTATCTGAGTTTTAGTACTTGATTTTTTGAGTTGTGTTTTTAATTTTTAATTTGATTCATGTCTTTTGACACACTATGACCTTGTAAAGTTGATATGGCTGACATTTTAGCAATCTAATGCTAAAAATACATCCAGCAGACATGGAGCAACATTAGCATTCATTTAGAGTTGTGACCCAACAAATGTTCACTCTACTTTTAGCTCTGCTTTGGTCTCCTGAGGGAAATTTCTGCCTCTCTAGCTGCTAAATGTTCCACTATGTTCACTTAACTTTGTCTATCTGCCATTTAGTTCTGGGCAGGTAGTGTACAGTGGGTTTATCAGAGCTTTTTTACTAAAAAGTTGGCTACAATGGTTCGGAGGCTGTTAAACCAAAACAATGAGCTGACAGAAGCGAAAAAGCTCTGTAGAGCTGAGGGGAACTGCAGAGCTGGGGGTAATTCTGGGGAGTTTGTCATTATGAGCGGCGTCTTTCACATTACACAGTCATTTGACCCGATTTGTTCATATAAAAGTATTATGTGCAGCTTTAATGTCTTTATACATCTGTTTTTCCAATTACTTGTATTATTGTTGGTTTTTAATTGTTTTGCCTTGTGTAAAGCACTTGGTTTTTAAAAGTACTCACAAATAAAGATTGCAATAATAAAATGGGTTTATTGTAATTTGGTAAATCAAACCTTTACCCATACAAAAGAGGTTTGCTTTCTTTTTATTTCCTTTGGAAATGACTCAAATTTTAAGTGTATAATAGCTCTAATCTTAAGTGTGCCTTTAACACTATTATCTTGCTATGTATGGGTCACTTACCAAATGGGGGTTCAGTATGGTACTGAGGGTCTATGTGAGTCTGTGAGTCAGCTTATTTCAGTCCTTTCCTCTCTCTGAACCGCCTGTCACCACGGACTGTTGTACCTCTCAATGTCTCTCTGTATGCAGGACCTGGGGTAAGAAATGTTGCTCATCTCTTAAGCCCATTTTACAGCTCGTTACCCATCCGTCTCTTTCTCCCTCTTTTCCTCTGTTCCAGGCACTCATCACTTCTTGGTCAGGTTCCATTTTTGCTAATGCGGTGGAAATGAGCCGTGGGCATTGCAAAGCGAAGTGGAGCAGATTTGTGGCGGCACTTTACCGCTGCACACCATGAAAACACAAACAGGGCCAGGCGAAACAAGGCTCGACACACACAGGCAATGAAGACACGGCAGAACCCAATGACACAGAAAGCTCAGAGGTTAGCCACATGTAATTCATTTGGACAGCAGTTGAAACACATGAGGGGTGAGGTGTTGCACTGCACATAATGCTTAATTAAACCAGATTACAGGTGAGACAGTAGCATCTTTACTAGTGTGAAAGACACTGGTTTGGGCATTCTTACCTACTGAAAACTAAAAGGATGAAAATAACAAAAACAAATCATAAAAAACATTACATACAACTTCAAACCTTCATTATTAAATATACCAAGAACATAGTTTCCAACTTTTTTTACAAGTTCAATTCATTCCTTGTACGTTTTTTTACTGTTTATTTATAGTGTGCTATATGTTGTTGTTCTTGTTCCATACTATTTGAAAAAGTAATAAAACTGTCAGCTTTCCACATTTTTACCTCTGTTGAAGTTATACTATATATGAAACAATAAGTAATAAATGTTTGTTATTGCTGCAGATGAATGGGCAGCTTGTTTGTTTAGCCACAAAGTTGTCCTGGAAGTAGATCTATGCAGTAAGGTACAGTAGCTAATTCAGGGGTCTAATTTCTGTTTCCTTACTCATGACGAGGAGATTACGCCCTTACTCTTCTAAGGAGATTCAAGAAGACATAAAGTCAACAGCCCATCACAGCCTTCGCATTTGCGAATTGGTCTGGCAATGTCCCATGCTGTTAGGGACTCAGAGACATGCATTTGAAATCATTTATGTAAAACCAAAGTTTATTTATATATGCTTTCCCAGATGTATGTTGATCTATATATGAGTCTCTACAGCGGAGACGGCAAGTGTAAAATTAGCAAGAACCACAGTCAGAATGAGCACAATTTGATAGTAATAAAGATGGTGATCTTCAAAAACTACATTTTCATAAAACTTTAATTATCAATTAACATAAAAACTGAATTCTAACTACATAGTATCAAATTCAGTGTTGTGAACAGAAACTGCCAAAGTCCAAAGCTGCTGGGAACAAGATTAGAAACAATTTTTCAGATTTCAAAGGTCAGGCGGTGGAGTCCAGAGTTTGCTCTGGATCACTGGAGTTCATCATGAGGAAGAGGCGTTTGGAAAGCTCCGGACCGACCCGCCGAGTCGTGGATGTGACACCTTCACCTCTGCGGATCAGGAGGTCAGACAATAGGGAGATCTTCTCGCGGTCGGTCTTGCACAGAGTGTAAGCCTGTGGAAAGAAAAGGAAATATTTAATTTTAAGAAAAAAAGAGTTGTGTCTCTTTGAATATGACTAAATATCAAGGCAACACATCCACGTTGAAACATTTTCAAACCTCCATGAAAGAGCCATTCCCTTGAAAGCTGCACTTAATTGACATCCTGATTCAAAAGGGTACCAGGCAATAAATGTTATTTATAAGATAATAATGAGCAGAAGGCTGCACTTGCATAGAAGCTGCTTTTTAAAATGCAGTTATGATGCTTTTCGCAAGGTGGAAAAGCAGAAAATAAAGAATATATAATCAACAGAAATGTAAAGAGGGAACTGAAGTAGAAGTAAAGCATAAAGACAAGTAATACAGAAACTCTTGCTCAATGTGAGCTGGGATAGGCTCGAGCCCCCCGACGACCCTACACAGGATAAGCAGGTATAGATGGATGATATTTTGGACATGTCTCATCCCAAGCATGACATTTCCTACTAGCCTATGAAAGCTACAGTCTCCTCTCTTTAGACAGCAGCTGTGTTTCCATTCAATTGCCAAGCGAATTTTAAGCCAACTTTTGAAATGTCGGAGAGGAGAGAGGTCCTCAGGAAGATGTTTCTATTGGGCAAGTTTTAATTGTGCAGAGAAGAAGACAAATGAATGCAGATCAGCCATGTGAGTTGAACGTTCGCTACGTCAGAACTTATTTTTTGACAAAGGCAAAAGTCACCTCAAGCGAGCTTTTTTTGCGTAATTGAGGAAGTTTAATCGAATTTTGCCGTTTCCATACAGCTTTTCTGATGTGACATTTCAAAATGATGAAAATAATCTTGTGTAACGTACGCTGTGGTAAAAATGTGACAAGATAGGAAAAACTGGGCTGTACCTTCTTGAGCAGCTGTGGGGAAGGATAAGCTGCCAGGATGGTTGAGGCCATGTCTGGACTGACTCTGTTCAACTGCTGAATCTGTCTCTTCCAGACCTGCAGCAGCCCCTTCCCAGCTTTATCCACCCGCTGCCCCCCCGCCCACTCACTCTCCAGGTAGAAAGAGAAACCCGTCCTCTCCCTCTCTCGCCTGCAAACACACAGGGAGACACGGGAAATGATCTGTTTGATCGGACAGGAGAACAGCTAGACGGAGTTGTAAAGAGCTCACTTACTTGAAAGGGGCCTCTGCAACTGCTTTGGTTGTCATGGCGATGTGATCCGAGAAGTCCTTCCAGGTCGACAAGAAGCAGACCGAGACACCAGTGTGAAGCTGGAGATGCACCACGGCCTGATGGGATATTGGAGGACAGAACGATGTGAATCACTATGAATTAATAATTAAAATACCCTCAATTAATGCTTCATTTACCCCCAAAAATACCAAACCCTTGAATCTGGATCAAGATGTTCGGTTTGACGATCCTTTAATTTGTACATTAATTTGAAAAGGCAAACGCTTTAAAACACCTTCTTAGTCCTTAAATAACAAAGGGGTACATGACTTTCCCTTTAATATACACATTCATTTGAAATATTTGACACTAATTATGAATGTAAGGCAGTTTTTAAATATTTGCAGGTACAAATTAGAGGTAAAGATTCCTTAAAACACCTTCAATTCATGTGCAAATTCAGGGATTCACCTCAAATTTGGGGATAAATTAAAATGTATGGATCATTTAATAGATCATAATATATAAGGGTTTTTAATGGATTATCTGCACCAGTTTTCACTGTATTTGAAAAATGAAGGCCCTTTTAAGTGCAAATTCAGGGGTTCAACACAATTAAATCATTACCAATGGGTAAATTGATGGAATTTTAAGGTAGAAAGATTAAGGGATTCAGTTTTATTGGGAGTAATTTAACAAATTCAAAGTCTGTTTTAATGTTCTCATTTTCATTTTTCTTCTCTAAATGAGGAAAAATGCTAATGTAGCTCCTCTACCAACCAACCCACCTCCTCTACTTCAACCCGTGACACCTCAGGTAGCGTCTCGGCTCCACAATTCTTCCTTCTCTTCTTCACTCTTCCTCCCCCTTTCTCCTCACCCGCAACTGCCTCCCGAAACCTCTTCTGGCACTGTGACTTCTGGGATCTGAGGACAAAAAGTTTACATTCACACTTTTTTTTCCTTTTCTTTTTTTTTTTTTTACTCAGGACATCTAAAAGTCTAAAAGTGTCTAAAAGTGTGCCCAGGCAGCTCCCTTTACTCCATTTCCCCTCTTCACACGTACGTCTCGCACTGTTTCCAGCGGAGTTCTGCCAGACTCTGCTGACGCCGACAGGTGACATGTTTCCACATGCTGCGGCGGCAGCGGATGTGTTTTAGGTTAGCTTACAAAAGGATGTGAGTGCCATTCCTTGTTGTTTTTTAACATTTCATTTAGTGCTATACTTCACACTGTTGTACACATTCACACTGGGAGCCACTTGTCTCCTCTGTCCTCTCCACCCAATCAATCAGTCTTCTACCGTCGGACGCTGAGCGACCGAGCGGCAGCAGTGCCTTGCTCAACGGCTCATCAGCAGTAGTTTTTTAGAGATTGGACTCTAATGTCCTATCGCTTCTGCTCTCCTATTTTTGCTGGAACAGGGTTTCAAAGCAGCAGTCTCTATTCTTCTACTGTTGGTCGAACAAAACAAGTGATAAAAGATGTCACCTTGGGTTTTGGGAAATTATGATTCATGGAAGAAAATAGAATATGAATTGCTGCTTGCAGCCCTAAAATGAAGTCTTGTTGAATTAAAATGTCCAATGGCTCCAAATTCACATCCCACTAGACTGCGTCCTTCCCTACCTGAAGTATCTCTCCAGGTCGATGACCACCAGGCTGAGGGTCTTGCCAGGCTGACGCCTCTGCTGCTCCTGCACCCAGGACGTAAGAGTGGGACCAGAGCCGGACCTACCATGCCTCTCCTCCTGCATTAGATAGTATATTTGGTGTAACGGGAGATATATTGATATATGAAACACTTATCAACAGCTAAGACTGGGTAATATGGCTGCAATCAATGATATACTATATCACAATATGACAGTCCCACATAAATATATGAATATTCACTAGAGCACCAAGTGTGGATTAATCTGCCACTGAAAATAGTCCCCAACAAATGCACCATCTCCTCCTGTTTGAGTAATGTTTAATAAAAACTACAGTGTCCAGCTGTTTTAGGAAATTACTGAGGGGTTTTTTTTGGGGGGGGTGGGGGGGGGTTTAATGAAACTATATATTTGTGAGCAGTTTTTTAATATTTGCGTCTTCAGGAGGAACCAATGGGCTTCAGGCTGAGACAGGCAGACAGGGTAGGGAAGTCAGAAAGTATTGCTGGTTTTGGACTTTTCATGGGATTAGTTGACAATGAGAAAAATATAGAACAACACCAGCCTTATCCTTTTAATAGTTCTGATATATTTTCATATTACTCAGATCTCAAGCTCATCTCAATCATTAGCCCATTTCTGTCGGCATTTACTTTCCTTTTTATGTAAATGGTCTCAGATCCCACTCACCCAGTCTGTTGTAGCTGCTAACATCTGGGAGGCGCTATTGTTGTTTGATGGTGCTACATGATGTATCTTATGGCCATTTGTTTATAGCTAATTAATATTGCTAATGTGTGATGATGTTGACGGAACCATGCTGTTTCATGCTTTACTGGAAACAAATACCATCTGCTGAGCTATGTGGCCATTAAAGTGAATTCTTTCTACTTATTCGTACACTCATATTTGTTGCAGTTCATATTTTTTAATTAACATATTACTATATTCTGATATTCTAATTTTCTCTTGTGTTGCATTTAATACTCATCCATCTGTTCTGCTCTTACCTCAGCTTTATTCTCATGCCTCTATCCTGTCGCTGTTTGTTTTTACAATGACCCCCATTTTCATTAAAGTTCATTAAAGTTTCATCTGGTCTCATTTTAAAGCAGCAAGGTCAGTCAGTCAGTCCGTTGATGCTGTCGCTAAACTGTGACGAGCAGCTAGCAGCTGGGCGCCGCCCCACCAACCTGAATGTAGCTGTGGATCAGAGTGACGACGTCATCAACTGTCATCTGCATCACAACACGGGCCTCTGGGACACACACGCCGTCATCCGGCTGAGATACAGAGGGAACACACAGGAGATCAGTACGTCATTACTAAATATATTATTGTGTAGTGGCATTAAATGAGTACTCCTAAAACTGCTCCTCATTCTCAACCATGGTCACATTTGTTTAAGGCAATTACAGCAAGGCGTCACAAGGAATTTGACAAGTAAATATTAATGCTTCACCTTGAATAGAACACAGCAGCGAAAAATAAAGTGTGTGTGTGTGTGTGTGTGTGTGTGTGTTATCACCTGTGCACAGGGAGCCCTCCTCATCCAGCTGACACTGTGCGAGAGGGGTTGCTTCTCTATGGCACAGCTGCAACCCAGAGCCTGCACCGATGCCAGCAGAGTCCCGCCTCCTTCCAGCTGTAAGAGAGCTGTAAACACAGTTGCAGTTAAAACCATGTCCATAATAACGCCGTGACATAGCTTAAATAATGTCTTCAGAGCAGAAAACAATAAGCACGTGGCCTTTATTTGCAATATAAACTAATCTTTAACAAATCTACAGACACCCACAGGGCACGGCTAACTTCAAAGTGACTTTGTTATCCACTTATGCAAAATGCCAAGTATCATTAATGTTTTCTCTTTACCTGGGTCCACAGCCACCACCATGTGCTTGATACACTCCTCTGGCCTAAGGGCCTTGACAACCTCTGCCAGAGCTTTCCTCTCTGCTTTCTGTCTCTCTTGTTCCTGCCTGAGTGCCTCCTTGCCCCTCTGCTGTCTCTCCCTGGCCTGCCTCCTCCACAGAGCCTCTTCCCTGGAGGCCTGGATCTCCTCCGCTGTCCGCTTGGCAGGTTTCTTCTTGGCAGGTGAGGTGTCGGTGAGAGGCTTCCGAGGCAGCCATCGCTGAGGGAGAGCCGCCACCTCCTCTGAGCCATCTGAGACCCCGTGGCTCACTGTTTTCACCTGATGGAAGCTAAGCAGGCGCTCTGACTCTAAGAACCCATGCTGGCAAGAGAGCTGTGAACTGGCCAGATTGGATGGTGGATACTGCTCAGCATCTTTCCCATTAGTGACAGTGGAGGAGGCACTAATAGCATTGTCCTGTCTCTGTTTGAGTCTCTGTGCCAGAGAGACATAAGGTGCATCGTCATCAGATTCGCTACTGATCATCATTACATCAGCCGTTCCTGTACATACGCCCGTGTTGCCCTTTGCTGTGGAGAAGACGGCTGCCTCTTCTGCATCAGAGCCCTCCAGGTCGACCAAGTGTGGTTTCTCTGTGTGGCGCTGGGAGACTTGGCTGCTGTGTCGACCCGGCTGGAGGAAGTCAAACACAGGCAACTCCTCATCTAGGTCACTGGTGGAGTCACTGTAGCTGCCCATGTTCTTTCATGTCCAAGCAAAAGTCACTGTATATGAAATATGAGTCCAGAATTTATATAGGATCACCAAGGAACAGGTTATCCTTAGTGCCAGAAGTGCCTTTTCTTCTGGTAACAGACTGCCCACCAAGCTTCATTCAGAAATCTGTCAAATGTATTTTTCTTAGTGTGATATCAAGTGATTTTATTATCTGCCAGAGCTTAACATAGAATACACACAAAGCATAGGTATTTTACTAAATTCCGCTAACAGATAATCCACCAAGCAGAACTTATTTCAGTAAAATTGTGTTTTTTATAATTGGTGCAGTCTGCTTGTTACCACCCACCACTGGGTTTTGGTGTTAGGGGATAAGGAGGACTAATTACATAAGTCCCTTAATATAACGTTACTGATTGCTGCTTAGTGAATTGGATATATTACTTTTAGGTTTGTCGAAATGAGTTGAACTTGCCGATAAGAAATAAATTACTTTTTAAATTGAGTTTGGCACAGCATTAATGTTCCCTTAAAAACGAAAAGGCGAAACACCAAGGGTAAGCCAAGTCCAATTTACCCGACAAACAGACACCCGAAACATTAACTAACACTGAACAACTAGCGTTAGAATAGAAAGAGACGACGGAAACGTTAGGTTAGCTAAGCAGACGTAAGCTAATTAAGCTATCTAAGATATCTAGGTTAATACTTGCTACTTGCACAAGCTACAGCTTGTAATTATTATTTAGATCAACTTACCCCACGTTAGCTTTGTTTTTCTGTTGCATGAGATCTCATTTGAGTTCCCCGGGTTGCAAGGAAATGTTGCGTTCCGGTTTATGGAACGACCCTATACTTGCGTTTCCAAGTGTGCCCGTCTGTTAACATTGAACACATATGCATTGCATAAGTGACATAATACAAATCTCCAGGCATTTAAAATATTGTTTGTAGTCTTTTTTTAATCAAGCTGACGTAAGCGTTACTTTTGATGATCAGCCACAATTTGGGAGCTAATGGTGGACAGTATGTTCACGTGTTTGCGGTGTACCATCTTTCTTGGAGAACTTGAACGCAGCAAAAGTATGTGGATGTGACGCCAATACGCAAATTACGTAAGTGACATCGTTCAAGATGGCAGCGCTGGCGTCCTTGATGCTGAAGTCCAGAGCAGGTATGAAGAATTAAGATAAATTAGTATTTTTTACATTCTTCGCTCATTTACAAATTGCTCGTGAGAACGCGAGAGATTGGTTTATTTATTCCCAGCAGCTCAGCACCCGCTGTAAAGTTATGCTTTAAAAAAAAACAAGGGATGTTTTACATGCTAACTTAGCTGTGCTAACTTAGCTTTTAAATGTGTACATTAGTACTGAATGTCAAAGACACTTAAAGCCAGCGTAAACATAACAAAAACTAGTTCATCTTTTTTTGTAATAATACCATGCTTATCGGCAGCAGTCAAGTTAAGACGTTTGTAAAAAATTACTGATGTATGATCAATTTGGGACACGTGACACACCAACTTACTTGGGTACTCTATGCTAATAAAATCTCTCTTGTATTTAAACCATGGAACCATGCTAGCCTCCACTGTACATTTTCGTGCAAAAAAATGTATGGCACTATGAAAGTTTCAATCACTTGCAAAAGGTTTTACATTAAATAAGTAAGACCTTGATAAATCTTTTACTGTCAGTAGTAGTACATATGAGTGGTTGTAACTGGACGTGTGTGTGTGTGTGTGTGTGTGTGTGTGTGTGTGTGTGTGTGTGTGTGTGTGTGTGACTTCCTGTGGATTTCTTAGTACTACTGGCTTCAGGTCTGTTGGCGCCTGCCCAGTCCACTCTTCTAGACTCTGTGAGGTTTGCATCTAAGAAGGCTGGTGGCAGCAGCAAGAACGTCGGAGGAAAGAGCCCTGGCCGCAGATATGGCTTGAAGAAACAGGATGGTAATAATAACAAATTATTTTAAACCACTTCCCATGAGTGCTGTAGCACCTGCCCGGCCTCAAGTTCTTTTCAAAGTAACAGCATTGTATGATCCTTTAGTTTTCAAACTACAGTAGTTGTTATAAATAACTCCAATGAAAAACCCAAACCAACAATGGATGTACACTCAGTTGCTAGTATATTAGGCACACCTAGCTAAAACTAATGCAGTCTAATACATCAGTCCTGCAATAAAACCTTCACCAGAATTGTCCTTTTTTAAATGACAGCTTTGATGTGCTTCAGTCGTGTCTGAATATATAAAGATAATGGTGATCTAACATCTCTTTTCATTTGTTCACAAGGTAGCTTTGTCCATGCAGGTAACATCGTTGCAACACAGAGGCTGATCAGGTATCACCCAGGAGCACACGTAAGTAACACTTTCCGCATCGACAAATGTTGATCTGATGTAGTGAAGATGTACATGTTCCCACCTTGTATCTCCCCCTGTCCCCCTTCCCCGTCCCGCAGGTGGGGATGGGAACCAACAAGACGCTATTCGCTCTGGAGGATGGCCACGTCAGGTTCACCAAGGAGGTCTACATCCCGCATCCACGCAGCCTCAAGGCCACCAACATCATCTCCAGGCTGGTAAAAGGAGCTGTACTCTACAAGACCTTCATCAACGTCCTACCAGTCAAACAGGAGGGCAAGTTTAAACTGGTGGACGTGGTCTAAAACTGATTGGACTGGACTAGACTGGGAGGTCATTATTTCCCAGGTATTTCTTGCAGTGACCAGGATCAAGAAGAATTTGTTTTGACTGAAACTTTTCCGATTTCCAGAGATCTAAGTGAACAGCAGACCATCAGCCAGAGAGCAGACTCTTGACCTCCCCTTGGCTTCTTGTCTCTTGAGTTACATAATTATGTGACACTCTCTATTGGACTTATTAAACAGAAGTTCTCAACTCTGTCACGCATAAATTTGCAGTTTATTTACTCAAAATGTAACGGAATAAAATGTGCAGTCAACGACGTGGTGATCCCTATATTTAATGATAATATCATCCCAATATAGTCCATGATATTGGTGAAACCCTGCTTAAATAGGGCCATTGAGAAGGTTAGAAGTGCATAACCAGGCTGGTGCTATTCATTACAGTAGTGTTCACTGAGATGCTTCATGTTCACCCAGGACTTACCACCTTAAGGAGCTGAGTGCCATTGCCCTACTACTGAATATGTACTGTGTTTACTGTATTAAAGTTTTATATGTGAAAGTCTTTACGTTCAATGACTTGGGTTTTGTGTCAAGGGTATTATCATCAACATTTACTGAAGTGTTGGGAGCTGCTTAAAAGGCCTCAAAGCAACTTTCTTGACTTCGTACTCTAAGTATGAACCATAACAGTTATTTCAAATGAGACTTCTCTGTATTTGTTGTTCTCTCTGTCTCACAAAGAGACACAAGAATCGGGCCTAAAGATCCGCATGCTGTACTAATAGCTCCCAGCAAAATTTAATTGCGCAATGTTTCGATCCAACAGAGATCTCCGTCAGGCATTGTCACCAATTCGAATTCAGCAGTATAAGAATCAGAATCTGATGACTTTTAACATAAAACATGAAATATGTCCTTATCAAGTGTAATAATGCTTTCTGGTCGTGTCCTTATAACTACTTTGTTCAGCAAATTTGCAGCCCAATTTGTGGCAAAGGGAAGGGTTACCACTTACTCTACACATTGAGGTTTAATAAGGTCAGGAAAAAATATTTATTGGAACAAAATTTGTTTATTTTGCAGTAGTTTTACACATAAAGCAGTGGGCTCTGTGGGACCCCAGACAATGAGGAAGTAAAAGCAATGTCAACAAAACACAAGGGGAGCGTGGATTTTTGTTTTGTACCTTATTATTAGTTATTTATCACTGAGGATGTGTTTGCACCTGCAGTTGTCGCTAATTGAGTCACAAATACTTAATATAATTAAAGAGAGCCAATTAAGTGCCAATTCTTCTCTACAGAAAATCCTTCTCAACGGTTGGAAAAGTGCAATACCGGAAACTGACCACAAGATGTCGTACAATCACTGGCCTGGGGTATGCATCACTGTCCTGCCAGAACCATTCACCTCCAAAACATCAACTTTTCACAAGCTAATAAATCAGCCCTGTTGTCAGCTTTTTGACATTGCATTTTTCAGATAATCCAATGCGTTTTTTTAATGGTTTATTTAGTTCAAGATATATGATCACTTTCTCAGTCCACAATGGAACACTTCATCTCTCACAAATTTGGGCCTGCTTCTACATAAGTAATCTATCATTGCGTGGAAATATTGGCGAGAGGATTTTTCCTACAACCATTTCGAAATGTTGTTTTGAGAAATCTGCTTCACAGAGGTGTTTGATGTGGAAGGGCAGCGAAGTCGTAACTGCATGCTGATATGATGAGAGAGAGTCTGCTGAACTGAATGAGCTGGCAGGAGGTGCAGTCCAGTACTAAGACCATGATCGTGCCACATCTTTACAATCCTCTTAAAGCAGATTTTGGTTTGTGAGTGTTAAAATATGATTATGTATCACTAAAACAGTTTGTGTTAACTTTAACTTTGATTGTTGCTTATTCGGTCATAGACATTTAATGTTACAGAGAAGTAATTATGATTTGAAACCAAGTTCTTTATGGAAAACAAAAAATAGAAATTATGATTAGATCATATATACACACATACTTGTGTTTAGGAGAAAAAAACAACACACAAGTAAGATTACAAATGTGTGTGATGCTGACCTTTATAGTTTTTGTCACAATGACTTACCAACTATGGTAGTCTGACTGCACAAGACATGCCTCAGTTTTCCACCAACCTGAGTCAGCTGTAAGTTGATTAAGACTGCAGAGAGACAAGTTGGAAAAAAGACTCAAAGTAAAGATAGTGTAACAACCATGTAAATAGTTGAAACAACCAGTTGCTGTCTCTCCAAATGGCAGTAGTACAAATGCGAACTTGGCTAAAACTCAAAAATACCATTGAACAAAACCATAAAGCCATCCCTTCTATGATAAAGGCTTACTTAGGCCCATCTGATAAGGCTGTGGGGGTACGTCAGACAAAAAAGGTTGGGAACTACTGTCCTAAGGTTTACAATTACTCAGTCACTTGGGTAGTTACGAATCTCCCTTAATCAGGCTATGGTCTTCATACAAACAATCCCTGTATAAAATTTGCTATGAATGGAATGAGCAAGATATTTTGTCAGCATTAGGATTAGGAGGGATAGGAGATAAACAGGAACAGTTGTATTTCCAAAGCTTGTGGTATGCAGAGGGAGTGTGGATGACGCCTGGTACACTGTATGGGAGTTGGAACGCTGTCATGGAGCAGAACGAATGATGGATATGAGGAGTTTGCAGACATGCCGTTCTAATTCTTAAATGGTGGAGGGTAAATCGCTGTTTGTGGGTCACTGTGAACTCCACTGCCTGACTGGAGAAAGTACCAAGGACAAACTGAGGAATATTTCTCTAAAAAGTGTAAGCAAATAGATTCTTTGACATCTGCTACACTACAATGTTTTTCCTCTTCAAAAAGAACAAATGAGTCATGAAGTTGCTGAATTGCCACTGGCTATTGTGTGAGATCTGCATTCTTGGTTCTCAGTCCAGGCCGGTATCAGATAGTGAAAGTCATCCTCAATGGATGCACAACAAAAAAGTATCATTTTCAACTGCGCAATCCAGCTCTCCCAGATGCTTCCTGGCTGTGGTGTGTTTGTGTTTGCTGTGGCTGTTGTTTGATCTGGATAAAAGAGTAACCCTGTGCTGTCGTACTTTACCTCAAAGTAATTCATTGGTGATGATGAGTGCCGGCCAAACAGAGTTAGTGTTTAAGCAATGCCTGGTCTTGGCAAAGAGGCCTCTTTGAGAGTTTTTAGTCTCTGTTGATGGAAATGTCAGTCTGTGTGTTGGTCGGTCCACCACTTTGGTCCAGACTAAAATATCTATATCTATAACAACTACTTGATCGAGTGGCACAAAACTTTGTACAGATATTCATGGTTCCCAGATGATGAATCCTACTGACTTTAATGACGCCCTGACTTTTCCTCTAGTGTCACCATGAGGTTGGTAACAACTACTGAATAGATTGCCTATTTGTGTCTCCCACAGGATGGATTGTAATACCTTCGGTGATCCTCTGACTTTTCATCTAGCACAATCACCGGGTCAAAATTTCAGTTTGTCCAATTCCCATGAGCCTCAGCTGTACTTTGTGTTTAGTGCTAGTGAGCAAACACTAAACTAGCATGTTAATTCATTTTGAAAATGACTGTCCTTATGTAGAGTCAACATACTGTTGAGTAAGCCTCTGTTCCAAGCCTGGATTTTAGTTATTTGCAAATGTCAATTGGATTTTGAATAAGGTTTTCTTACTTCTGGAACAGAACCCAAAAGTTCCAGTTTCCAGTTTCTCTATAGAGTTTCTTTCTATGACTACGTAGAAAACAGTCTGTCAATGTTTTCTTCTATCATTGTAGTGAATTATTAATCCTAAAAGTATGAGATTATTCTGGGTGTCTGTGGTCTAAATGTTGTTTCAGAGGTTGCAAGACTCGTATAAGAGTAAAAGTCTGGTGAAAACACTGAACATTAGGGATTTAATTGGTAGAAAATCTGTTTAATTCAAAGACATTGAAGAAAGACTTCAGTACAAAAATATCCTGATCAGTCTCTAAAGAATCATATTTGACAATCCTTTAAATCCATCCTCCCGTTATAACATTTTTGGAAAAACACAGTGTAAAACTTCAATATTTGCATGGACAATGCAGGGATATGTCATTCTCACCCTCGGGGAGTGTACAGCTTGAGTCCGACACATTATCATGAAAATACTTCCAAGCAGAATCACCGAGATCTATCAAAAGCTCTGCCTCAAAGCACAAGCACTTTAGCTTTACCAAAACTCTTTTCTTGTCCCTGACAGCGTCACTTGCCTGGCTCTAACAACAGTAGCCCTCTTCCTCATGCTGTGGCTTGGCAACAAACTCTAGGGCCATCAGATAGACAGAAACCTGGAGCTCTGTGCTGGGCAGTGGAAGGAAGATGGCCCCTGGACCACTGTGGATGGTTGACTGGGGTTGTGTGTGTCCTCACTGAGGTTTGAGGGCTGATCGTGGGTGTGAATTGACAGGTGAACATCCAGAGAGTGCAGATCTACAGGGGCAATATCAAGGGACTGGCAGAGGGTTTCTTCATATGCTGGTGGAGGCTAGAATGGAAGGAAATATGATGAAGATGTACTTTATAGGGGAACACCCTGATTTTAGACATAATGATCAATTTACTAGTCAACCCTTTGATCGTTACAGCATGTACCTAACTGGAAAACAACAAACTGTCATTTTTACATTTGTGTTTGTACACAGATTAAGCTAATGAGATGCAATGTGTTAATTAGTGCACTTTAGAGGTGTTGGCAGGCATATTTTTGAACTTTGGAGAGAGCTATGCTTGCTGTTTTCCCCTGCTTGTAGTCTTTATGCTAAGCTAGGCTAGCAGGCATGAACGTCTGGCACATTTTGTTGGGGAAACTGCCTGTAACCAAACAGAATCTGTAGCGTTCTCACCTCACCGTGGCTGCCACCGAGGCCGAAGCGCTGTGAGATCATGCTGCGGATCTGCCTCTGCCGGTCCTTCTTACGAACACTCTCATAGGAAGGCAGCTTTGGCAGAGCCCCATTCAGATGGTAGTCACTTGGCTTCCCTATTACAAACAGCCCTCCAGGAAGCTAGAGAACACACACACACACAGACACACACACACAAACTCTGATATGAAACTTCTGGAAGCTGCACAAGATGCAGTTCAAATATTTGCAACGATCAGTTTTACCTGTGGTCCAACAGCTCCCTGGTTCACAGCAGCACTGCGCTCATTATGGGCGATGCCAATCAAAGAGCTCCTGCTGTGGTAACGGAGAGGATCATCCTGGAAGAGATACCATCAGGGATTAGTTATAGTTTTACAAAGTTAGAATAGCTTCTGTTAAATTGCTCTAAATAGTATTATTGCTGATAGTAATATAGTCTGCATCTACATCTACTGCAACTACGGCCATTATATTTCACTCAGAGGGTACTTTTTTGAAAAAGATCAATTATGTAAACCATTTCAACAATATCATAGGGAAAACTGAACAGTGTTAATGTTCAGTACCCAATATTGAAATAAGGGGAAATAGAATCATACTGCTGTAATAGTGAAAGAAATATACATTTTTTAAATTAGATTTTACTTCATGATCCAGGTTTACTCAGGTATTCCCAGTTTCACACAGCACATGTTAAATAACACACGTTCTGACCATTGTTTAATCTGGGAGGCTTACCACTTCACCTAAACAGTTTCCTGGGGAAAACCCTGTTATTAAAGGGTGATTTAAGGGTTGGGTAATTTGATGCCTGCAGATTTATTCACGAATTTGCACAACTAAAGGACAACATCAACTAAGGCAGGTCCTGCATTATTAGCTAATGTTGTAGCCCTGTCTTGTAGAGGAGTCCTGTGTCACAATCTAGATAGAGACTTTTTACATGATATTTAAGTTAATACAGTTTATTTTGGTTAAGTTATTTTACTTTATATTGTGGTTGATTCCTAAATAAAGTTATGTTTAATCAAATTACCACAATACTATAGTATACTATATGTTATTTTAGATCTAATTGTAAAAAATGGTACAAAAAAGACTGTGTAGAGAGTGGATTAAGGAGGTTGAAAAGGATTATTTCTTTGAGCATTACATGTATGTAGGCTACAACTGTATACCAGAAATCTCATCCTAATAGAATCTAGTATGAAGGAGTCATAGTTGATGTGACTGAAGTCTTTCTGTGGTTACTGTAGTAGATAGGTGTCCTTACTGTATAGTGTTCTGTCATGTAGGGTCTGAATCTGCAGCAGAGAGTGTCTTTCCTGTACAGGACCACCACCAGTATCAAGATCACGAAACAAAATGCTACACAGGACACTGAGGTGGAAGAGAGAAACGGCACACTGTTACTGCTTCAGAAGGGAAAAGGGGGGGGATTACACAGCAGGTTTAAGTTTGTTTTAGAATTCTGCACAAAAACAAATTTTTCCTCATTCGTTTTTAAGGATCTGTGTGTTTTGATGAAGGTATTTTGGTCATTCAAGGAGATTCATGTGGAGATCTATTCATTATTATGGAACAAAGTGTAAAATTATTTTTTTCTAATATTAATAAAAGTGTGAATCGATGCCCCCCGCTTTGGTTTGTGGCAAAATGATGCCAGGGAACCGCCCCCCACAGTTACAGTCTATTTTTCTATGTAGTCTGATATTTGTAGATGACACGGAGGCAGCAGGAAGAGGACCCAAATGCAGATATGAAGGTTTTAATGACATCTTACTTGTGGTACAGGAAGGCAGGCAGGCAAGTAAGCAAACAACAGGTAAGTCCAGATACTGAACATGAAACAAATCATGGAAACGCTGAAAACACTGGAACCTGAAACAACTTGTGGAACTGCTGAAAACACTGGAAGTACAGGAAACCTGACAAGAGACAATGAACCAGCAGAGAACAAGGGGAAAACACAGGCATATATAGGGGAAGGGCTAACGAGGAATCAGGCACAGGTGAGCACAGAGGAAACAGGAGACATGACCTCAACATAAAACAGGAACTAAACTAAGTCCATGACAGTAGATGTGTAAAAATGAATTAAAAACATAAATACCATGATCTCTGAAAAAGCTGAGATATTATATTTCCATGAAAGGACAAGAAATAAACTCTGATGAGACGTTAAATCTATAACTTCAATTTGAATATTAAAATGATTAATAACAACATAACTAGAAGAATTTTGATTACTGACAAATTAGTAGCTGGAAATTTTGAACTTTTATATTAAATTGGCTTTAAAATGGCAACATATACAGTACAGTATTTGTAAAATGATGTTAATATGTTAATAAAAACATAAAACTAACAACCTGATATCTTTTATATCATATAAGCTGTATATTCCTTGTTAATATGACATAGTTCAAAAATCACACATTTTTTCAATGGAGTTCTGCAGACAGAAAGTTCCAGTCCTGTGACACATTCATGTTGCCTCATGTTACCATACTGACACATTTTCTGTACAAGCTGTTTCAAATAAATGAAAAACCTGCAATAAACTGCAAAGTACATTTTGCATTCAGATTTAAATAAATAAATAAAAGATTAGTGAAAATGAAGCCAGAATTTAAACATTGTTCATCATTTTGTTAAGTCTTTGCCTATTATTATTAAAGGAGCCTTTAAAAAGACCCAAAACAACTACATTTAATACTCTACCATCACGTTACCCCCCAAACTAGGCTGCTCTATGCATTATCAAACTGTACATACAGAAATCATGATCAAGCACATTGTTTCATCAGTAAATTGACTATGTTCTTTACCTTCCTCCACATCTACCTGGTAAATAAAAATGTGCATATAACTCTAATGATGGTCATCAGCTACTAATCACTTTACACTAGTTTACACCCAAAATAAAAAGTGCTGCACTCACCTGAAGCCACAATGACAGTCAGCAGCTCAGGTGCCATCGCAGGAATCTCTCTTGCAGTCGGAGGCTAAAAAGAAATAAAACTTGAATATCTCTTTAGTCAGTTTCCCCGATCTACACACATTATCTACAGCTTTCAAAAAAAAAAAAGCAGTTCTCTGCAGTCGAGCTGGAGGAACACGACTGATTCTTTGGCTTTTTTCCCCCCTGACTTGTTCGAAACTCTGAAACAAAAAAAATTAACACCATGTCAGGAGAGAAAAAAAAAAAAAACTCACCTCAAACAGGAAAACGCTCTGCACAGTTGACTCATTTGCAAACTCTAGTGGAAGTTAATGGAGATGCCCACAAAATTAACTTATTAGGCTTTTTAAAAAATAATATAGTACAACAAATCACTAAAAGAAAAATAGATAAAAAGTTACTCCTGTTTATACTTCACACTTCACATATTCAGGGCGTGTGATCAGTTTCCATTACAACTAAAGTCTTGTTTAAGTAAAAGTACATTCAGTATTCAAAATCAGTATTCATTATGTTATGTATTATTAAATATTACATGATTGTATTCTTATTGTGTATAAAAAGAATTGTAACAGGTTGAGGTGGAGCTATTTTTTAGCTCATATTGTTGGACATGTTTAATCTATTACAATGCCTCACATTTTATAAAATGATCATTTGTTTTATGTGTAAAATGGAGCATGTCTGTTCATCGATGAACACATACGTGTTTTATTTACAGTAACATAACTTTATTTATATCAAGCTGAGAAAACCAGTTCAAAATGCTGATGTGGGCCTTTCACAGTATCTCATTTAGCCTATGTATGTAGACCATGCAACTTGTTTTTAAGGAAATGATTAAAACTTTGAATTCTTAATTTTTTCAGTGATTTACAATAGCATGCATAGACTTTCAATGAAAGAGGCACAGCGAGTTAGGATAAAACCACTTTACATGTAAATAGACTGTATTATTGTTTTATTTCTTACATGTTACTGCTGTATTTGTGTGTATAAAAAGGGGAACGATATGTTTCCAACCTTGAACTGTTCTATAGTGATATTAGTGATTATCAGTAAAGATTTGAAATTGGTTTTAGGCGCCTGTGCCACTTTTGTTGTGTTTTGGGGTTCTGGCAGCTTTCTACTTTGTTTAAGTGACAAAATGAGAAATCAGACTCATAGCTGAGTTTGTGCTGAAAGAAATTATACCATGCATACCATGAGGAAGTTGAAAAGGTGCCAAAAAACACAAAAATGAATGCCAAGAAAGAAAAATGAACCTGAGCCACAGGTCGGTGCTTGAACGCAGCCTCATTCTCACACATCCTCTCATCATCCTCATCCCCTATCTGTCTCATATCCTCCCATTCTACAAACTCCACAGCGTCCTCTCAATGGCTCACCTCTCCATCCTCTCCTCCCCCCCACCTGTGTACTGTATTCGGCGATCACGACATGCCTTTTAAATGTTAAGTGATGTAGGCAGAAGCCCGCAGACTGTGATTCACTCCAAAGGAAGAGCGCGTGGAGTGCTCGGAGGAGAGGGTTGCGTGGGGGGAGAGAGAGAGAGAGAGAGAGAGAGAGAGAGAGAGAGAGAGAGAGAGAGAGAGAGAGAGAGAGTGTTGAAAGGTTTTATTCTCCTCACCAGGGTCCACCGTCGTAAAAGCGCGCATGGAGGGCGACAGGATGGAGCGGATGGAGTCGATGGAGCCGATCTCGGCGCACTACACCACGGCTTACCCGGAGATCCATCCCGATAGCGGCTACGATTCCAGAGAGACCACCGACAGCCAGGCAAAGACTCCACCAGCTCCCACATATGATGAGGAATTACTGCACAAGGTATGGCGATATGGTTACAATCATAAGTGCATTTAAATGCAGGAATTGGTTCCACAAAAGACTGGTTTCTGTTTCTGGTTTCTATAAAACTAAATTACTTTGCATGTGTGCACTTTCTTTAAGATTTATTCTTCTTAGTCTCTTTATTTCTATTATGCATCTGTTTATTTACTGGGATTTATAAAATGTCCCTAAACCCCTAAAGGACCGGGGTCCTCCAGCCGGGCACGCCTTCATGCTGGACAGGTTTTGCGCTCTCCATGGTGTGGTTCCGTTGGTCCGTTTCCAGGCTTGTTGCGTGCCAAACCTGCCCAAAAACACACAGTTCCTTCTGCAGTGACCAGTCCTGTATATAAGCCTCCTGCTCCTGGCTGCTTCAGAGGGGAATAAGGCTTTAAAGAGAGGCCACTTTCTGCCCAAATGCTCTTGAGCAAGATACTGAATCCCTCCACCCCCTGTGCACCTGTCATTATTAGGCTAAGTCTGTTTTTAATTGTGTTATTTAAATTTTGTCTCTGGAGACTTGGGTGAGATTGTAGGCTACCGTGGCCCTGAAGGTCAAAACACAGCAACATTTGACAAAACACAAGGACATTTCAGATTATGGAAAGGGAGGGACAACACTTCTTGTTTGTGATTGAACCGAACCCAAGTCATTTTTATGTTAACACTGGATCAAATGACTATGTGTAATATGAAAGGGGTTGCTCACAGTAACAAACCCACAGAGAATTATCACGCGACTCTGCAGTTCTCCTCAGGTCTATGGAGCGTTTAGCATCTTTTAGCTAATTGTTTTGGTTTTATGGCCTACAACATTACTGTTTTTCAGCCGCAGTAGGCAGCTGTTTTCAGAGAAAAAGCTCTAAAAAACCCACCTGTACACTACCTGTTCAGCACCAAACGGCAGACAGACAAAGTTAGCAGCTAGCCGGTGAACATAGTGGAGCATTTAGCGACTAAAGAACCAGATATTTCCTTCAGGAGTTGGTGACTTTAACAGAGCTAAAAAGAGAGTGAATATTGGACTTTGTCAGGTGACCAGATACACGACTACAAATGAATGTTGCTCCATGTCTGCTGGATTAAGCTAACACATTAGCCATAACAACTTAAATAACCCCCCTGCCTAACATGAACGCAGCGTCAGAATGAATTAATAAAGTTGAAATTTAATTAAATTGTGAGGCTAATGTGAAGTGTAGTAGGAGTGTAGTGACAATAGTAATTAAAAAACTTTCCATGACACCCTATGAAGTACTCTCATATCTATACAACCTGCATGTCAGGCAGTCAAGGCTACACGTGCCTATGTAGACCAACAAGTCAGCAAGTTTAGAGTCCAGTCTCTAGTGATCCACTTCATTCCTTCCAGCTCAGGAGTGCTGGCCTTCGACCTCGCTGTAGGTGGAACAAAGAGAAAAGAGAAATTGCGTCAGTGAAATGTCACATTGCATTATGAAGCTGTATTGCAGGAACAGCTGCATCAGTCAAAGCTCGTTTCCTTTATTCTTAATTTGGCCTTTAGTGTTCAATGCCCTACTTTCTTTTTTAAATATCGGTCACTGTGAGAAATGAGTGCACCAACAATCAGAATTTCTTTCCAGAAGTGAACATGATATTAAGTTAATTACATCCTATTTAAGACATTTCCCACATTTGTCTGATGGTGTTTGACAATGACAAGAAAATACAATCACGGGTCTTGTAATCTACACGCAGACACACTCTGCTATAATGTCAATGCACTTAAAGTAATAATTTTGTAGAATGATTCTGTTAATCAGTACTGCTGCTAAGTGACTTTATGTCATTAGTGTGAGTTTAGTGAGAACTGAGTTTTCCCAAAGGCTAATGGTACGATGAGACATGAACCGGGTTACCCTAATGTAACCAGTATGCCCTTTGACCAGCTGCCTTTAATTGCCTTGGAAGCAGTGTGTGTGTGTGTGTGTGTGTGTGAGTGTGAGTGCACGTGTAAGGCTTGCACAATACAAGCTGTTCTTTCAAAAATCAGAAACAGTTCAGTCCATCTGTCCATTTTGCTCTTTCTCTCTCCTATTAGTCCTCTGTCTCACTGATGCTGTTTGTCCTTCGGGTAATCTTTTACATTGTCTCTTTTCTCTGGGGGGTAGTAGCTTTTCTTTCACTCCATCGCACCAGTTTTTTCACCTGAGGGATCATGATTACACAACTAAAACGGGGCTTCTTTGAGTGCTCTTTGGTTTGGGTAGTGGTTAGACATGGAGCTGAAATTACTTTGTGTTTTAAGCTCTGTGTACAACTCTCAACTACATCTTACCACCGTGGTGACACTGTGCTCCACCCAACATTTTTATTAACATCAATGTAACACTGATCTTGTGATATACGATTCAATATCTTCTGGGATTTGGTTATCATAATATCTTTTACAGGTCTTTAAAGGATGGCCTGGTGTTATATTCTTCTTATTGTCAAAAACTCAGATTAAAAGACCAAACCAAACAATGCATTAGTCCATCTATCAATACTTTCTGACTTCCCACTTAGCCACAATCCCACTGAAGACGTAAATCTGCTTAAAGCTGCACTAATCAATATTTTTATGTAAACAATGGATCAAATGACTATGTGTAATGTGAAAAAGTCACTCATAGTAATAAAACCACAGAGAATTATTACCTGACTGCAGTTCGCCTCAGCTCTGCAGGGCTTTTTACTGTCTTTCAGCTCATTGTTTTGGTTTTTACAGCCTGCAACTTTACAGTTTTGGTTCAGGCTGTCCCTGTCCCTGTCAAGTTTTGACAGTTTTCCACTAATCTTGAGCGAGTCCATCTGTCCATTTTGCTCTTTCTCTCTCCTATTAGTCCTCTGTCTCACTGATGCTGTTTGTCCTTTGAGTAATCTTCTACATTGTCTCTTTTCTCTGGGGGGTAGTTTTCTTTCACTCTATCTCACCAGTTTTTTCTCCTGAGGGAAAACCAAGAAACATATCAATGCACCAGCAAATACAAGGAAAAAGAAGACTGCTGACTAGCATTGGATGCAATCTATTGAACTAGCATTAGGTTTCAACATTTTCAAAGAATCAGCTTCGCAAGTATGTGGCTCATTCATGCGTTTTTAATTTTTATGTTTTGGACAACAATGAAGCTCTAAGGCACTGAGGAATAAACTATACCAGGCTTTGGACACAGAGACAACACTATATTGTTGGTTTCAGTCTTTTCATGGTATTTGTTGACAGTAAAAAAACAAAAACAGATAGGTATTCTTTTTAAAATTTATCAAAAGTTTGGAGTTTGTCAGTAACAGCCAGTAATTGCCATCTGGTTATTTTATCTAAAAATGTACTATATCACAATATATATTGCTATCATGATATAAAATTACATATACCATGGTAGGTAAAGGTATCTGTAGAGGCACACACACATTGTCGCTAATGTAAATGTGCATCAGCCATCAGATTGACTTTTAATATAGAGTATAGCTACAGTAATCTGCTACTGTTCTGTGGTTTCAAATCCCAGCTGTGCAGCGCAATGAACAGTTTAAATTAGTGGCAATATGAAAACGGTCAAGCTAGATTACATTCTGGCTTCTTACTCTCCAGGAAGATAAAAGTGTCGTTCTACCATTGCTTAGGCAGAGGAGATGAGCAGAACCTCATGACTCCAAATTCTCTCCATTCCCTAAAACTGTTGCTCCAGCTCCCTATACAGTAAAGAGACGTTCACATTTCATGTTTATGACCATGATGGCCTCCAAGGAAGCTCTTACAGAAGCTTCTTGGTAAGAAGAAATTAGCTCAATCAGGAACAAAGGAAATTCACTAGCACTTAACAATCTGCTTATGAGCCCTGGAGATGAATAAAATCTAATTCTCTCTCTTTCTTTATCATTCTCGCTTTCTCCACACCACACATATGCACAATATACTGTATACATCATCCATGTCTAATTCCCAAACATCTGCGGTGCTTTCCCCTAATTGCCTCCAGTCTCCAGTGAGGTTTTATGAGACAGGCTCACTTCCCGTTAACCTCTGTTACCACGGAAACAGTGTCATACCCCTCTCCCACCACAAACACACATACATCCTCATCATCATCATCATCATCATCATCATCATCACGTGTACATATGCATGTGTAATTCTAGTATGGTTGTTTCCTTCCACTGGTTCTGTCCTCACATGCACACATAAAGTATTACGTTACATGCTCTCAGTGATGTCTAGTAAACAAGAAACAGATGGCATTAAGTCTCAGGAGGATTATTATGAAATAATAATATTGCTGTTGGTCTGTATTATGCTCCACCATAGACTGTATATAAAGATGGACGACGCGTCTCCACTTCCTCCTACTGTACAAAAATGAAGCCAAAATATCCTGGATACGGGCACTGCCATCTTGCACTGGTGACGTCATTTGGTGCCAGAGTCTGCGCAGTAGTGAGGTCCCGCCCATACACCCGCCCGAACCAATCGTGAGCACACCACAATCAAATCACAGCTGTCAATCATGATGTCACACCCCCTTTTTATAGCATCAAAAAACAAAGTAAAACCAAACTTTTCAAACAAATTTAATTCACAATTCAGTGAAAATTCAAGACAGGCTCACTTCTAGATGTTTGGCCAAAACCACTGACAGTCTACTGACATTCAGAACTCCATCAAAATGTAGACATCTTTACAAGACCACTTTTGAGCGTGAATGATCATGACAGAATGGGGTCAAAATTTTGACATCTTGTCAAGAACATTTTCTATGGAAGTTCATGACAGGCTCACTGTTAGAAATCCGACCAAAACCACCTTTTATCTTAAGGACATTCGAAACAGCGCCAAAATGGAAACATCTTCATCAAAAGATCACTTTTTAGCATCAATGAACATTCATTACATGCTCACAATTACACATCTTGTTAAAACAAAGCACTGTCAAAGCACTTCTGATCGCCTATGGACATTCAGAATCGGGAATTCAGAATTTAAAGATCACTTCTGAACGCCGATGTTAAATGATAATGTAGAAAATGAGGAAATAAAAAACATTGGTATTGACCATAACAACTGCTGGCATTTAACAGATTTGGGGTTTTTGCACAATCATCCAATATTGGTGTTCTTTTCTACTTGACATCTTGTTAAGACCACTGCTGAACGTCAGCGGCCGTTCACAGGGTCAAAATTTCGGGGTTTGGTCAAAACCACTTCTTCAACAAAAATGACCCATCACAACATAATAGACACTCAGGCTGCATTTTCAGCAACAAAACTCCCAAATCCTTTTTTGAGAAGCTAGAGAACAGCTTGTGTGTGTCTCATTCACTGTATCAGTCATAGTTGGAGGGCACTGTGTTTGTGGGGGTGGCGGGTACCTCAGTGTGACTTTTCTAAGTGGGCTACAAATGAAAGACAGGCCTACAGAAGATGAAGTATTGACTGATGGCCCTGGTGACTAACTTGGATGCTTCTGAATGCTCCCTTTCATTAATTTCATTGTCTTGAAGGTTATCTCCTCCAGCTTGTGAGTCATACTGCAATAACGGTACACTGCCAAGCTCTTCTAAAAGATAATATTGTTTGTGCTGCTTGGAGGCAGTAATGTCCACTGTGACGCAGGTGCTGACTCACAACTCAAAATTGATTGTTTGATTAATAATTGTTGACTGTTTTCCTGCAGACCATCCTGGTCGGGGACAGCGGAGTGGGAAAGACATCTCTGCTGGTGCAGTTCGATCAGGGGAAGTTCATCCCCGGCTCCTTCTCTGCCACAGTGGGCATTGGATTCACGGTGTGTGTTTGTGTGTGTGCATGCACAATTCATGTGTGTATATCTTTTTGATGAACTGATTGAAGAGTCAATTCACTCAAATCACAAAAAACGTTTTCTCAGTTACATCTTGTGATATCTAACCATGCAGACAGATTTAGTTTAATTGACAGTTTTTGAGATATCTGTACGAGAGTTCTGTCTCCACCCCTATACAATGGAGGCAAATTGAATTTCCTCACAACATTACACAATTACAAAAGAATCTACAGCAACAGGTCTTTCCAGTTTCCCGGTTAACCAGGATAATTGACACCCACTTTTATTTCCATGGAAAACAGAAGCACTCCAATTCAACTGCGCAAGTCTAAACAAAAGGTAGGACAAGTTGACCATCGCAGCCAATCAATTCTCTATGATAAGAATTTAATCAGCTACTAGTATTCCATGCTTGGGAAATAAACTACTTTGTTGTGCACCAGCATAGTGGCTCATGAGATACGAGAGCCTGCCACTTTAAGTCTGTATGTGTGACCAGAGAATGAGAGCCTGGCCCTGGTCCTCGTTGTGATTTTGACTTGAGGATGTTGGTCCGGACTCTGTAACTCCCACGCAACGCAACGTCCTCCAACAAGTCTGGTGGTGATAGTAGCCATTCAGAATGGCATTCATGAATGATGACACGCGTCTATACATGTCATCGCTAGTAAGATTTGGTAGGGGCACTGAGAAAACTACGGAGTCCGACATTGTCTTTGCATATGTGCACACCGACTCAACATTCATTTTCGTGACCTCCGACGTGAATAACAATCTAACCATATTTACGTTTATCCTTAGCCAGCAGTTTTAAATAGGATTCAACGTCGCCCGCTCTGGCCCCAGGGATGCATTCGACTATGGTCGCTAGTCGGTTTAGCTGGAGCAGCAAAATACACAACCAGCAACACAGAAGCACTGGTAACCGGAAATGAGGCAATATGCTTACCGCAGAACGTCTGTAGCTAGCAAGCTAACAGCTAACATGCAGGCCAACCTGTAAGATGCTCTCTGAGCTAGGTAGCTCGTTAGTTCATCAAAAACCCATGTGTCTTTTGTGGAGCAGTTTATACTTCAACAAAGGAGGTTAAATAAAAATGGATGGTGTTCCTCAAAAGGTTCATAGACCCTGGGGAAAGTTCCTGCGGTGGAAACGCAGCTAAAAACCCATCATACAGTAACAGCAGATCCAAAGTAAACAGTTGACAGTGAGACCTGTGGATTAGTAACACTGATTCATTTTTTAGTGTAATGGAGTGAAAGGCAGAAATCTCAAAACACAGGGGGGGATTTTTTGTAATTTGGACAAATAGTTCCTTTAATCAATATTTAATCTGTGTAGCCAGTGCCCATTTCAACATCCCTTAAAATCTGTGTCTGCTTCTCTCAGAATAAAGTGGTGACTGTTGACGATGTAAAGGTCAAACTACAGGTGAGTAAGTAAATCAGTTCCCCTGAAACTTGATGTGCTTTCACAATGGCAACCTATTTTTGGAGCTCAGGCTAGATTTCCTCTTGGGCACCAGTGTAACTGCAGACCAGAGCTAGCCAAGTGGAACCAGGCCAAATCACCGTGTACAGCTTTTTTCTCCTCCTTTTCTGTTTCAGATTTGGGACACAGCAGGACAGGAAAGGTTTAGAAGTGTGACACATGCCTATTACAGAGATGCACACGGTGAGGCGAATATACGCCATAATCTACGTCTGACACTCAGCTGTACTTTTATCATATAGATGTGCAAAAGTAGAACTATATGTTAATTTATCTTCTTTTTTTTTGGTTCTATCTCTAAAGCTTTGCTCCTCCTGTATGACATCACCAGCAAAACCTCCTTTGACAACATTAGGGTGAGTCTGGGACATGTCTACCGCCTGGAAAGATATGGGAATGAGTGGGTCAGGAAGAGGAAACAGTCTTTAACAAAACTTAATAAATGACCTTTGTGGATCAACTAGTGTTAGCCCACATGCATCAGTGTGTGTGTGTGTGTGTGTGTGTGTGTGTGTGTGTGTGTGTTATTATAATTAACCTGCCTTTTTGAGCCTAATTCAAACACACCTTCTCTCTGTTTTGTTGGACTGTCTGTGTATGTATGTGTCTGTCTTTTCTTGTTTCAGGCCTGGTTAACAGAGGTCCATGAGTATGCACAGAGCGATGTAGTCATCATGTTGCTGGGCAACAAGGTGAGAGGGAATAGTTTGAGAAGCTCAGCAAGTGAAGGAAAAACATTTTTTTATTATTGCTGCAATCAGTTTCTACCTAGGCCTCCATTTAAAATGACCCAATGTGATGGTAAATGAAGCTGCCATAAAGGCCGATGGAGTATGGACACAGTGCAGGTTGCAAAAATATTCCAGAACATGTCTGTCCAAATGTATTATAATGAATTAATTAATACTGTTTACAAAGAAACTCCACATGGTACTTTAACATGTATTTTTAAAGAGTGACACCATGCTTATTTAAACACTAAACATCCTGAAGTCTGAAAGTTTGTTTTGCAAGATGTAATATCCAAAGTGTAATTTGTAGGATGCCACAAAGTGCAGTAGCCACATTTTTCCAAGCCTCTAAACAACATTGTTCAGGGCAAAGTAAAGAAGTTACTATAATACAATATGACAAGCTTAAGTGCCTTTGTTTTATTGAATCACTCCGTCTCTGTCAGGCTGACATGAGCAGTGGAAGAGCGATCAGGAGAGATGAAGGAGAGAGGCTGGCCAGAGTGAGTGTTTTATTCACAGCTGTACAACCGTAACTGACGTGGTTTACTCTGCTGCTCACTGTGGTTTGCTCCTCTTCGTGTCTTCAGGAGTATTCAGTTCCTTTCATGGAGACGAGCGCAAAGACAGGAGTCAACGTAGAGCTGGCCTTCACTGCCGTGGCCAAGTATGAAACAGTCACACTGTACACAACGCCTTTTTAACACTATTCACTCTACTGCTGCTGTATCTTCAGTCTGCTGTGCACTGAGTTGGCCTTAATTATTCCTGTTTGGTGTTTAGTACAGAGAAGAAAAAGTAATAACCAGCTGCTAATACAATAATATGTCATTTTGTCAATTAAAATATCCCTGAAGGGGTTACAGTGTAATAAAATATATTAATGTACTAAATGCATCATATGTAGTCACTTAACAGACATTAGCTGTGACATATTGTACTGACGATGATCATCATCAGGAATCATCATTATAATAATTATTATGATAAATTCAGAGATACTGCTGATGCTAATGCTGTTTCGTACATTTTAAGGGGATATTATAATCCATTAATTAACCTCAAATTTGGGGTGAACCCTGAATTTGTCTTTCTTCCTTAAAGGAACTTATGAAGTACAAATGAAGGGCTTAATTAAATATTTTAAATGTTATTTTGTTTATTTTAATGAGATTTTATCCCTTAAAACTCTATATTCCATGTAGAAAACCAATTTAACACATTAATGTATCCATCTAATAAAACATACACCAAGTAAATAATGATTAAGAATTTCTTAAAATATCCTTAATTTGCACCTGGAAATATTTCTGACCACTATTTTAAACTGCAATTCCAATTATCACGTTGATTTATTTAAGTAAAATATCAAATATTTATTGATATGCTTAATATGAAGAATATTGTACAAAAAAAGAAGTGACAATTTATTAATAATAGATTTTTCATATGATTAATACATTTTCATTTATATAAGAGTAGATTGAGTAAATAACATGATACCAATCTAATAATATACAACAATCTCATTTATTATATTCATTCAGTTATTAATTTACATTACTCACCGTTCCCCTCTTAAACTGCTCAGCTGTTTAGACTGAACCACTCTTTTTTCTGTTTTTCCATGTTACACAGCAGGCTTCACAGATTGCTGAGTAAAATCTGTACCGTTTTCTGAACTGTGCGGTGTCTGGTTCTGTTCTGTTCTCCAGGGAACTGAAGCACCGGGCGGTCCAGCATCCCAATGAACCCAAGTTCCAGATTCATGAATACATCGAAGCACAGAAGGAGAAGTCAGGCTGCTGCAGCTACTTCTAAATCTCGAGTCCTCCTCCCACCACTCTGGGTGAACAGACTGTCAGAGCTATACTGAGTGGGAGGAAGCCCTATTAACTCACTGCTGCTCCCAAAATATGATGCTGCCATTCATTCAAGACTGAAGCCAAAAGTAGATCAGTGGAGTGAGAGGAGGATAAACAAAGCTATCCACTCATTTAACCCACACTTTTCTTTAGTTAAGAACAGTTTACCCAACTCTTTAGGCTGACGTTCATCATTATGAGCAACTGAATACTTAGTAGTAGGAACTTTAGCAAATAGTATACACATTATTTGAATTATATAAGAAAATAGCCTTATGTGCTTTCTTTGTAAGAGTTAGATGAGAATACCACTCTTGTGTGTCAGGTACGGAGCTGGAGTCAGGACGTGGTTAGCCTAGCTTAGCATAAAGACTGGAGATGGGAGGAAACAGCTAGCCTAACTAGCCTTCTGTCCAAAGTTTAAAAAAAATACGCCTACCAACATTAACATTTCTCATATTTCATTTGTTTAACCCTTAAATGCATGGGTGTTTTTTCAAACATACCTCAGGTCTTTAGCGCAAATTATATAATGCAAATTAAGCCATATATTAAAATCACGTTGCTTGTAAACTTTCCTGAACAATAACAAACACACAAAAAATATTTTTGCCCTTTATGAATTTTTTACAATCATTTATTGATGGAAGAAAAATTATTTTTTTCTAAATTCATTCATATATTACGGTGTAGTCTGTTATATTTCATGTTTATACTGTACTAACTTACATATAGGCTACTGTAACTTCCTACAGACTGCTCAGACTTGGAAAGGATCTTGACTGTTGTCCCACTCAGAGCTCATGTCGTCTGAGCTATAGCTTTGTCATTCTCTGATTCATAAATGGCACAGAAACTAAATCCTCATCATCAGTGGCCTCAGGTACAACTTCATTTCCAGAGCTGCTGTCATCAAAACCCTCAAATAAAATGCTGCTCTGCACTAAACCTGACACCCAGGTGCCGTACCATCATGTTACTGTGACAGTAAGCTAATATAAACAAACTTTTCATCATCGTGTCTGTATTTATTCATAGCAACAGCGAGCCAATAGTGCCACCATGAGGCCAAACAGGAAAATACAATATTACCACTTGCATCCAGCATACTATGAATAAAAAATGTAATTGCCATAATTGTCAGTGTGAATGCACTTGTGCACTCAAAATAGCAAGTGTAAGTACGGAAGTATGCAAATTGAGACACAGCATAAGTGTGTACAGCCACGCTAGCAGCTCTGTGAGGCTGCACAGCCGTTCTTTGCTAACATCAGCATGCTAACATGCTTACAATGACAATGTTGACGATGTACTGTTCAGCAAGTATAATGTTTACCAAGATCAACATCTTAGTTCAGCATGTTAAAACGCTAACATTTGCTAATTAGCTAATAAACACAAAGTACAGCTGAGGCTAATTATGGGAATGGCATTTTCTGCAAGAATGGACAAGTTGAAATTTTGATCTGATGATGGTGCTAAATGAAAAGTTAAGGGATCACCAAAGTTATTACAATTCCTCATCAGGGCAACATGAATGTCTGTACCAAATGCAATGGTAATCCATCCAAGAGTTGTCAGGACATTTCACTAAAAAAGAGAAACATTAACCTCATGGTGGCGCTAAAGCAAAAATGAGAGAATCTCCAAAATCAGCAGGCTTCGTCCTCTGAAGACCATGAATGTCTGCACAAATTTTCATGGTAATCAATCCAATAGTTGTTGAGCTATTTCAGTCTGGACCAAAGGCTCGAGAGCCATTGTGCTAGCATGTCTAAAACAACAATTTGTGGTGTTACATGCTCTAACTATTCACTGCTTAGCTTAGCATGCTCAGCTAGACTAACCACATCCCGACTGAAGCTCCGTACTTAATGCACAGACATGAGATTGATATCTAACTTCTCATCTAACTCTCGGAAAGAAAGTGAATTAGCGTATTTCCCAAAATGTTTAACTTCTTCTTGAAGTAATTATATAATTCCTGCTTCTTTGATTTGATTTTGAATGATTTTTAAAAATATATTTTTGGTTGTTTGCCTTACAGTACATAGATCTCTGACTGGGAATTATTTTTTACCTACCTTTTAATTTACCACTAGATCATTGCTGATGGAAGTGAAGGTGTGTTGCGATCACACCAGTTTGAGAAACTGGAAGATATTTTAAAAACTACATACACCCACACACCACTGACTTAAACCAGAAGAGAACACAGTCTCAAAGCAGACTTATATAAGTTTGGATCTGCTTTTAAAAATCAACATTGCTACAACCTTATGTATCATGCAATCTGCCAACAGATCGAGACAAAGGCCACACACTGTGTCAAGGGTGCAATTCAAAGCCATGCACATGGACAAAAGCCCTGTTTGTTTATGTCAGACTGTCTGACAAACTGTTCACGATAAGTGACTGTCAGCTGCTGTTGAGCGCTCACTGACTGTAGAAAAGCTCAGGGACACAGCTGGAGAAAAAGCTAATGTGCTCTGAGCGTCTGGCGAGGAAGACCGCAAAGACAACTCTATTTCTGAACATGCAGAGGAACGCACCCATGTGTTACTGATTAAAAAAATGTTTTGGTCACCTGAAATGTGTCTCTAGAGGAGGATTGCTGCATAAGACCAAACATAACTACTTGACCGATGATGATCTGTGGTTGGATTTCTAATGTTGACCTTCATTTAGGAAACATCTATTTACATATTGTATTTGTGAGTGAGTGAACTGATTTAGAAAAATGTTTTTTTGACATGTTGGCTGGATTATTTTCCTCCCCCCAAAAAACCCTATATTTTGCCTGATTATGGATATTAAAGCTCAGTTGCATGTTTGCCGGATTGCATGTACGAAATCCGTGCGCAGTGCCTCCAGAACATATTAAACTCTGTTTATATTTGTATCAAGATGAACATAAAAATATGAACAAATAATTAGCATTTCTCTTCAGATTTTAACTCAACACTCAGGGTTAAATTTTGAAATACAAGCTCTAGCATACAAGTCCACACCAATACATTAAAGCTGCATTATTTGATTTAAAACATGTTTTGGGCCACTTGGGGGCAGCAGAACAAATTGTAAACATAACATTGCTCCACCATCCATGGTGGTTTTAGCAGAATTTTTAATACTAAAAAAGAGTTTCAGGCCGGACAACCAAAACAATTACTTAAAACAACACCTTTTACACTACACATAGTCATTTGATCCATTGGTAACATGAAAATATTGATTGGTGCAGCTTTAAGGAACTAATGATGTCAGAACAAAACGGCTCCATGTTCAGGTTTTAACTGTAACACAAGCAAGTTAATGAACTTCTAATTACAACAGAATGCAATGCTTTTCTGCAAATATTTCATATTTGTCAATAACTGTATGGGTGCCCAGACTCCGTTTGGACAGCTCAGGTCTGACACAGTTTATAATCTAAAAGTATTCAGATTGTGGCCATTAGACTTTGTATATATTGAACAGTTGTTTGTTGTCAGTCCAGGCTGCCAAAAGTTGTCTTTGATGTGTTGCTGCATAAGAAATAAACTATTTTTAACTGAGCAAACTCTTGTCTCTCCTGCAGTCAACCACCACATGACAAACTGTAACCACAAGGTTGTGTGTGTGTGTGTGAGAGAGAGAGAGTGAGAGAGAGAGAGAGATTGCAATCAATCAAATTACCACAAACCATCAGACAAACAATACCTTCAGGGTCCTTGAATTATCTTTACCTGGTTTTATACTTCACTCATAAAACGATGATGAAACAGGTGTCATGATCAACATTTAATATGCAGTGAAGCTGTATAGTTATAAAATCTGCAGCAATAAATAGAAACAAAACGTCCTATTTGCAAGCCTATCCTTCAAAATAAAAGCATTGCAGCTTTTAAAAATGTGGATTCCAAATGAATTTAGCTTCACTTTTGTTTTCAGCCTTGTACCAGGCAGAGGTTGTTTCTCAGTGCTTTTATGGTACAGTTACGTCACTTTTTGGAGGCCATGTAATAACATGTGGTGTCACTGTTAACTAGATACTATTTGCTCTCCTGTGTTGAGAAGTCATGTGAAGTTGTGACCTTTCTTTGACCAAATCGTGCTGCAGTTTTTGGCTGTTGGAAAAAGTAAATACTGCTTCATGATCTTTCAAAGAAAACCTCAGAGGTTTAAAGATTGTCTTCAATTTTTTTAAGAGGCCTTACATCTTCCGCTGGCACACCATCATGTTAGGACATGACCGAGAACGTTAGTAAAGGTCAGTACTCATAAAGGAGAACAGCATCTACAGCAACAAATCACATCCATTACCACCACATGGAACAAAAATAGGAGAACCAGCTCACTTCCACAGAGGTCGTCTGCCTCCCAGACTGTCAAACTGGCGCTCTGATCAAACTGAACACTTTTTATTGAAGGTTTTGAAGGATTTGAGTTATCACTGACTTCCCAACATACTATTTTGTGTCCTGTGCAAATGCATGAATGTAACAAATCGTGTACAGTGACAATGTTGCAGGAGAACAACAATATGAGGTTTACAGAAAGCAGGAACTGGAACTCCAAACATTACACAATTTTTACAAGAACAGTAACCAAAGGGAAAAAAAACAAACATTAAAACTGGGTACCCAAAATATTGTTACTAGCCAGGGTCATAGCCAGGATTTAGAAATACTGAGGTCATGAGTCCAATCCGCCCCCCACCCCCAGATAATTTTGTAGAGACCTGAAAATGTTATATTAATCTGAAAATGTTTCCATATGTCATTATTTCACCTGTTCAATTATTTATTTTTTGTAATTGTGTTTATTAATTTAAAATCAGTTGTATGTTTTCCTACACGGTGCTCTAAAAGCCAATTTCCAAGAGTGTTCTCGTCTCCGCCAGGAATAAATTCTTATGATAAAAAATGTTTCAAATTGTTGTATTTATTCATTTAGTTAGCATAGATATTCATTTAATTTTCTCGGCCCTGAAGATGTTCAAATTTCAGGACACCGGCTCTAAATGATATTGGCATCCTGCTTTTAAAACACACTCTCTGTACCCTTCAACTGTAAAGTGTAGTTCAGATTCCCACATTCTCACATAGATTCAGCCCTAACAGTTGCCTAGTCTGAACAGTATTTGCTTTTATTTTGAAAATCTAATGACACGTGTTAATCGTATTGCTGAGTGTGCACGGGACGTTGTCGCCGGATTGGATGTGAAAAACACGATTGCAACACAGCAGTTCATAGGGGAGGATCTGAGAAGCAGGCGGTAGGAGTGAAAACGCAACTTTAGCAGCCGAAAGTTTACAGCCACTCAGTTCAGCGGAAGTGAAGCTCTTGTAGAGTTCGTGTGCGCAACAGGTGTCAGTTCTTTTGTATGGTTGTTGTGTGGCTGATTATTTAAAGTGGTTTGGATAGTGAGGATACCAGTTTCCGTCGGTTAGAAGAGCAACAACATGTCGAACCTCCGACCCAGACTGTGTGTGCTGGAGAAGGGACCCGGCGGCTACGGGTTCCACCTGCACGGAGAGAAGGGCAAGACCGGGCAGTTCATCAGGCTCGTGGAGCCCGACACCCCCGCCTCCGCGGCCGGACTTCTCGCGGGTGACCGCCTGGCTTTCGTGAATGGGGAGAGCGTGGAGGGCGAGAGCCATCAGCAAGTGGTCGCCAAGATACGGGTCACCACCGGGCCTCTAGAGCTTATCGTGGTGGACGCCGATACGGCTGAGCTGCTGAAGAAGCACAACCTGCAGTGCCGGAAAGAGTTCGTCACGGAGGGGATTCCCTTGCCCGGCGGGGACAGCGACTCAGACCGCGGGGACACACAAAGCAACGGCACCCCGAGGGAGTCCACCCCTGTCCCGCGGGAGAACGGGGACGCTTCCTCGGGGAGGTCAGATAGACTGAGTGTCAGCTCCAGCACCAAGGTACCGTAAAGCACAGCAACTCACTTTATTTAAGTTACTGCACACTTCGCTTGGTGTATCCTAGACTTATCATTATATTATATTGAATTATATTAGGCTATATTCTTGAGGAAACATTTTAAAAGTACGTTTGCCTTTGTTAAATCCCTTCTTTTAAGCCAAAAAACAGTCAGGTCAAAAGGTCAGCAGTTATCTTCTTGATCTCCTCAATCATGTAATAATAATAGTAAAAACTTCCGTAAAATCAATTGAGAAACTTGACATTTATTCTTATCCTTTGGATCAGTATGTGTTTTAAAACACCCTCAACTCCAGGCCCGCTTACTTTATGTTACACTTAATATGTTTTTTTTTATCCACAAACAGTTTCTTAGTTGAGAAACTGTCTGTTGGCAAAATATCCAGACAGAAAGTGTCTTATTTTTGGATAATCCAACAAGTTAAATAAAGGTAATTTATCACATTAATACAAAAATGAAATATTAAAACAATATTGCCATAAATCATTCTTTATCATTGATTTGCTGTGTCATTTACAATGCCCTAATACATCCAGAGATGTTAAAATTATAGCTACCATGATGGCAAAATCTCTGACGTTTGACTAATTTATATCATCTCACTGTTGACATTTCGCCCATAGGCTGTAATGTAAGGTTTACCAGCTCGTTACAAAACACAATTTATTCCATCTTACCGCATTATCATTAGGTGTCACATGAACTTGTCATATTCATCAGTCAAAACAGCAGTATCCTTGGAAGTATAGCTTCCTATCTGATCTGAGGCCAGCCCTGCCTCTGAGCTGCAAAGGTTATGTGGAAATAGATCCCCCATTAAGTAGCCACTTCCAGTGCCAGCGAAAGGCTGTAAGCTAAGACAGAGAGGTGACACAGCACAGTGAAATGTGCCAGGCCTCTACTCATTCCTGTTGAACAGAGTCTTTGTCATATAAATGTCTGTCAATCCCTCTGCTTCCCGTCTTGAATTCCCAGTCTGGTTTGGCTTGTCGGACCAGAGGTTGTCAGCCGAATTTTTTACACTGCTGTTATTATCTGATAGATTTTTGAGAGACATAAATTGACATAATGGGATAAAGATCATGCTTTTAATTGCACAGGCTCAAGAGTGTCTAGACTTTGTTGTTGGATGCAGCTGCATCACAATATCTGATTTGCTAAATGAGCTTTGTTGATGGTACTCACAAACAGATCTAGATTAACAACAATACTAATGGTTTCACGCACTGTCTTGGACTCTTGAGACCTTCCATCACATCAAAATTTGACTAACGCTGACGAACATTTCTTTCCTTGGATTACCATAATCCTGCCTCTTTGAAAGACCAAGCTTTTGGTGTCAGTTATGAAACAAGTTATTCTTTGAAATGGTCGTAAACATGGCAATATTTTGCCTATTTGCATATTTCTGGGCCCTGATTTAAATGTCATGTAATAGCAATGCAAAAGAGCCTCATTGTGCAGGTGTTTAGCTGTGTGGAGCTTTGAGAATGGGATGTGGTTTTTATTTAGGATTTATACAAAAATAATGGGATATTTGGTTATTTTTAGACTTGGCCCCCTCAGTAGGTAGGAGCTAAAGGGTCGGCTACAAAACACCATGAAGGTACTGGTAGTGATTCGGTGTCTTTCATGCACACATTCACATTGTAAATCCTCATACTTAATTATCTATAGGTTTTCATTAGGGCTGGAACTAATGGTTATTTTCATTATTGATTAAACTGTTGCTGTTTTTTTTTGGTTAATTGAGAAATCACTAAAGCTTTAAAAGGGACATGGACATTGGCTACACATGTGGTTTTGTTACAATACTAAATTGAGGCCATTTTCACACCTATAGTTGGTTTGCTCTGGTCCGAATCAGTTGATGAGTTTGTAAACTTGGAGCGTTTTCCCCCTGGTTCGGTTTCTTTTCACACAGAGAAAAATCCAATGCGAACCAAAATGCATCACTACAAACCAGGTGAGGTTCACTCCACTTACTGGTCAGATGTGTCTGGGGCGGGAGCAAGACAGTAAATACAAGAAGAAGGTCCTGTGTTCTGGACTAGGGCATATTTCTGTGAGAGAAACATTGCTATGCAATTTAACACGGAGCAGCAGCACAGTTGGCATTTGCTCATAACCGTGGTGATTATCTGGGCAGTATACCAGCAGAACTATACCAGCAGAATGCCGAACGCACTTTGAGGAAACGTCTTGAAAAAACTAAACTGCTTTACACTTTGCAAAGAAGACGTGCTGCCTTCAGACGACTGAGCTGAACAAGGGAGCTAATATTCAGCTCAAACTTGCAGAGTACACGTGGTAGTCGGATCGAGGTCGAGATCAGATCACGTTCCCACCACAAACTAACCGCTCCAGAGTTTGTTTTGGACTGGACCGAAACCACCTCCTCTAAAGGGTCTCGGTGCGGTTGTTTTGGTCCGCACCCGAGTGTGATTGCTGTGTTCACACCTGCCCAAACGAACGGCACCAAAGCAGATGTGCCTATACCTATATGGATCGCCTACATCTAAGCAGCTGTTCTGCTGTTATAAATGGCATGTTTAGATCTCAGTATTCATCTACGTAGGTGGCTCATGCCCCTTCACTAATATTTTGACCTCCACTAAGGGAAAAGCCCAGGCTGGCTGGCTGGGATGCTAACCTGCAAACCTCCAGCTACATTCCTCCCTGATGGGAAATTTGGCAGAGCCTGACTGATGGTCTGATAATGGCCTCTGATACCAGCTTCCCTGTGGGCTGGCCAATGATGACGTGAAACTAGCCCTGCTGAGCACAATCATGGTTACACTTCACACAATAGTTCCTTTCACGTGATTGTCTTTGGTTAGACGTGGTATTGCAGTCCAGGGCTCAGTCACTAAACTTGTTTCACACTAGATTAAACAAAATCCTCGTGCTGATGGTCTTAACAAAGACTTGGATATCAGATTCTCCAGAGATTGCTTTTTCCTGGAAGATGAAAGCATGAACTTAGTGAGCATGCCATCATATTATGGTAACATCCTGGCCTCCAGCGACTCAGTACTCCACCACGCCGAGGGCCGTCTATCGGTCACCATAGAGATCCCCAACAGCAGAAAGAGGCTTTGTCCACAGTGTTTGCATGTAGAGAAAGGCTTCTGGGCAAGGGAGGAAAGGAGAGAGGACTCTCACGCCTCAACAAGGAGGCCATGCTGACCCTGAAATACCTACACCCTCACTTAACACACACTGTCAATAGGGCTGGAGTGGAGTGAGAATATGTGTGTGTGGGTGTGGGCAAGAGGGGGTTGGCCACAGGATTAAACAGCATTTTGTTCTGTACTTGTAGATGTGAAAATGTCAAACAAATGATGAAATAAAAGGATCCTAGTAAATGGATTCAGGCAAGGTTGGGTTCAATGAGGTTGTTGACCAAAAATAAAAAGTTGGTGCCATTTCACTCCAGACAATCCATTGGATACTCACTTGGAGAGGGTTGTTATTACAGGGACATGTTTTCACCCTGTGGGCTTCTTGCTTCCACTCCCTGTTTGCAGTTACAGAAGATCTTAAGACTTTGATCCTCAGACTCAGAATAAAGGCCTTGAGGCAGCTCTCATCATTTCTTCTCCGGTGTTTCACAACATCTCTTATCACCGAGCTCATATAACCCTGGGAAAGAACAACTGAATTGGCACTTTATTGATTCAGGAGTTGTGAATGCTATAAATCAATTTTAATGTCATGTTACTCAATATTTCTGCAGTTAGGTTAGTCGATTAGTGGACCGTATAGCTTGACTAATGCTGGATTTTTACTACTAATACAGATATTGATATTGCAGGACATTTTACAGATGAAAAATAAACTTGTGAATGTTCTATAGTGGACAGACTATGTGATCTCTAAATGACATCAAGCTATCTGCAGTTTACTTATCGGTTAGCATATATGCCCGATACCAATATATCTGCTAATATCGGCCGGTCGATTTATCGGTCGGCTCTAGTCAATAGGCAGGAAGTTAATTGCCTATTTTGATAAGTGATTAACCGTTTAAGTCATTATTAAGGAAAAATGCCAAACATATGCTGGTTCCAGCTTCTCAAATGTGAGGATTTGCTGCTTTTCTCTCCTAAACATTAAAGTCAATTGAACATCTTTATGGAGTTTTTTAATGGATATCTGTATTTTCTAACATTTTATAGACAAGGTGATTAGTCGACTTAAACAAAGAAAATTATTGACAGATGCAATCTTACCACCAGCTTCACTCAGTAGCTGGTCTGGAGCTTTCGATCATATCACATGACCTTCCTCTGCAGGTGGAGATACCCAGCACTTTAAGGACATCTTGTCCATGCCGCCATTAAAGTAAAAATAAATCATTGATAGATTAATCGATAATATAACAACTAGTTGCAGCCTGTAGTTTTCATACCTAAATTTGTTCTTTGGTACGAATCTGCGTATGATTGCAAAAAAGTTCTATTTTGAGTGCCAACCCAGCATTTGCTATTTTATTTGCTGTAACTTTAGCAGCCTTGAGGTCAGAGGAACTTTATGGGGCACACATGAAAATTCCCTTATGTTGGGAATTTGCATAGTGGAAAGGGCTCAAACAAGAGATTTCCATGCTATTGCGGGAGTTGCACCTGGTAAATGACCTTTTCTACTGACTGAGCATTGTCCAGACGCCTCAGCAGTGATCACGTAATTATCGTTATTACCATGTACGTGCTGAGAGTCTGTTAGAAGTGCTTGTACGATGCAGGCTGAAAGGCTGCCAAGTACTCGGTCAAAATCAACATCATTATATAGCATATAACATTATCTGAGGCCATCATCTGATGGAGAAGCTGTTTAAATTAACTGACATTTTCCACTGATGACTGAACACCTGATTGCGATGAGTTACATCATAGCCTGTACTTACAGAGTTATTTTTTTGTGTGTGTGTGTGTGTGTGTGTCTTGATTACATGGCATTAACAGCATTGATTGTTTGAAAAGTGAAAAATACAGAAAGACCAAATCTTTATGGCATTGCCTGCCGGAGCTGCTTTCCATCAGATGGTTCTTTATATGGGCTGCCATCCAAAACAAACTCCATAAAAGTGCTCTTGGCGTCATCTGACTTAGATCCTCACTGCCTTACTGTTTTCCTAGTGACATAGTCTAAATAAACACACACAGAGATACAAAAAAAAAAAGCCTGTCGGTTGTTCAAGCTTCCCATACAGTCCTTTTATTCTTACAAAATGTAGTCACCCATTCATTTTTCAGCCTTTTCCACTTGAGGTTAACCAATGATTTGCTTCTGACACTGAGATGACAGAGACTGCTGTGATCGTTTTGTTCCCTTCGACTCTGACTGAACCGTGAAGTTAAGCTGTCCAGTGAAACCCTGCTGGTCCATCAAGATTTAATCAGTGTATTTGGCACGACAGGGATTATAATTACATTTGGTGCAAGCAATTAGGAAAGTGTCTTTTGAAGTCTCTCCATCCCTCAAACTCTGAATGCATTGATACTGTGTTACAGACGGTACAGGGCTTTGTCCTCAAGCTTTGGACTCAGCCTGCTTTCATCTCTAATCAGTCAGCAGTTGCTAAATTGAGAATTCAGCATGACCAAACCGATTGAAATGATTATATGCATAGAGACCAGGGGGAGGTGTGTGGGGAAAATAAAAATACAAGTGAAATACCAGGGTGTACTTTCTTCTGATGTTATTTCAGTAAAATGTCTGCTAGATAAAATTTAACTTAGCTCGACATTAGAGAGGCTAACTTAACTAACCAACATTAGGACTGCAGTAGGCTACATTAAATAAAAACATTAAACGTGAGTGTACAACCCTTCACCATTTCCTTTTTGTGGTTGACTTAGAAAGCTGGGTGGGTGGCTACTTCTCTATTACTCTCCACTGAGCTCATTTGACACCACACATTCTCCCGTGTCTTTCCTCTATAGATCTATAGAAGGTCATTTATGTGGGTTTAGTGCTAATTTGTATTCTGTTCCTATCACATCCTTGTTGCACTCATTATAATACATTCTTGACAAGAGGCATTGGAACAAAAGGTTATGAGTGGTATTTAAATTTTCATTTTTCAGTGGCAGATTTCGGTAGCGGCCACTTCTCTAACCACTCACACACACACACACACACACACACACAGCAGGTTCCTCTGTCAGCGTACGAGTTGTTAGCTGTTTGGGGTGGAGCCAATGAGGAAACCACTTCCTCTCCTTGTAGTGCTGAAGCTCCATTGTTTGTTTTTGTCTCAGCCAGTTATTGATAACCATTATGCTACATGTAGTGGCCGTTCTGTGTAGTTTTATGTTGATTATGTAATCTTATAACTTCCTCAAGCAATAAACACAAAGCTACATGTAGCCACGTTCATCAGGTAAGCACACAGTCAGTCGGTATATGGCTAAACAGATTGGACGTCACACACCAAATAACAACTGATTGCTTTACTCAGCATGATTTATTTACTGCAACAACTGTCTGCAAACACGCAGGTGAAGACTATACATGGAATACAGTGTCATACAGTGTGCTATACATACTAAAAAGCAAGTTAAGGGGTCCACCTACTAGCTTTTTCAGAGCGTTCAGCCACATCTCATGGTCTTCATGGCTCGTGCCAGGAGATGTGGTTGAAAGCTCCAAAAAAAAGCTGGTAGGTGTAATGTGTTGTAATAATAATAATAACAATTAATCAATACAAGATCAATTGAAAAGCAGTGAGGAACTGTTTAAGTCCATTGCAAAACATCTGCCGTTGAGGTGGACTGTGGACTGTAGCAATCCCTGGACTCTTTTCGAGTTGATTATTTCAAGAGGCTGGTGTGAGAGGAGAGTGTCACAACACATGCAGCACTCGGACAAACAGTAAGGGAGGCTCGACAGGCACGGCTCAATTCATAGACATGGGGCATCTTACCATACTTAATGAAAATTTAAACATGTTTGGGGCGTAGCTTTTCTCCCTCTGTGGAATAGAGTGCTGCAGGGATGACGTATGTTTGTAGGCCAACCCGGAAGTTAGCATCGCCCTGGTTCCCTCGACAAAAAGCCAATGGGATTTTTCCATTGGCTTTTGGATGATTGCACAAAATAAGCTCTGTGGCAAACAGAAAATAAGCTCTGTTCGGCAAGATGAACTTCACAAATGAGCACCTCTTTTATGATTTTTGAAGCGTAAATGCAACCGCCAGAAGTATAAGAGCTAACTGTAAACAAACTAAACCACGTCACCACCACTGAGCTTCCAACTTGTAATTTGATTTTATGCACTTACCTCTTCTAGAAAAGCCTTTGGGAAAGTTTGAGTTAGAATAGTTTGCAAGAGCGCGAGTATAAACACAACGATGAGTTTTTGCGTTCGGCGTGATGACGTTTAATGTCCCCGACAACCTCTATAGTCTCATTTAGCCACACCTTTTTTAAGACGCGTAAAAGCTTCAAAATTCACGAGTGGGGTATTTACTGACAGATTTTAGGTCGTAGAACAAAAACATGAAAACCTCTTAAGCTGTGTTAACCACAGTCCTTATTTCAGGCATCTAAACAAAAACCCGTTCAAGAAACTCATTGACTTTGAGACGAGGGAACCAGAAGTGCAAAAATGCTGACTCATTTCTTGGTTTTAGGATTCATTCGTAAAGGTTTCACATCACACATTGTTTAGTGTTTCACCCTCAGTTCAAGGTCCTCCCAGCAAGTCAACTCTTATTATGAGATACCAGTCTGGAGCACAGGATCTGATGTTTAACTACAGCGAGCTGTAAAACCATTAACCTTTGATATTCAAAAAGCTTAGGGAATGTTTACAATGGCTGCCTTTTGCACCATCACACTTATACTAGGCTAATCCTGCATTCACAGTGTGGCTGTTTATGGCAGATTGGAAACCAGATGTTATTTCTATGTTTGTACAAAGAGTCATCTACTGACCCTGCACCCAGATCTCTGCAACAGAAATAGCATTTTCTGGTTTCTTTGTGCTGCTCTGTAGTAGCACTACTCTGCAGATTTACAGATAAATATTTAACTTAAAATAAACAATGAATACAATTAACAACGTGTGTGTGTGTGTGTGTGACAAGACATTGCATACCACTCAGAATTGGTATGCGCAACTGAATTCTGTGCTGCTACAGCTTTCACTGCAGGGATCATTAGGATATCATATTACATTACACTACATTACATACTGCGTAGGTAATATTTCTGATGGGCTTGTAGGAGGTGTGGAGACACGTCTTCCCTGATGTTTATCTTCAGGAGAGGGTTGCTGTAGCAACAACGATTGTAAATTCTATCAACGCCAGCATTTTAAAGAGACTCTCTGCCGGACTTTACCCAGCGGTGTCATTATCATACAGCTTGCTGTCACTGCACTGTTTTGCTGTGCGCCGCTCTGCTGATGCTGTGGTTTTCCTGTGCACGCTGTGAAACAGACACAAAAACAAAACTGATTACCAGGAGGTAGTGCTCAAATGTCAGCTGAAATGCATTATGATTGAGTCATGTGGTAGAGAGATTTATGGAGATGTCTGTGTCCTTTGTCTCTCTGCCTCATGCTCCCAGGGTGTTCTTCATATTTCATATAGAATCACTGCGATTGGCAGAGAGGCAAAGCCAAGGTGTGAGTGAAGGAGAGGTGGCATTCTACCTCTGGTCACCTGTGGCACAGGCAGATTCTCTCCTCCCCTATGGTGCAGTAAATGGATTATATGGAGCTTGTTCACCTTACATGACTAGCTCAAATAGCCACCAGTAGCCATGCTGTAGCTGTGAGGTGGTATGCGTTAAACAAAGTGTTTTCATTGATATTTTTGGCCACTTGGTGGCAGCGGATGAAGTTGTAAACAATATTTTTATTTTATAAAGTTGTTCCTTCTAACCTGTTAAGTGTCCCAGTAAGCCATGTCATTGAGTGAGCATATATATTACTAGAGCCCTGGAACTGGCTCTCCTAAATGGAATGCAGCCATCACTAATGTTATTAATTTTTGACAGGAAAAGCATGGGTGGAAAGTCAAAATGGCTGCTATGCCATTTTAGGGCGTATCTATCTCTAGATATTTTTAGGTATATGTATTCGGTAAATCCCCTGACCCAGAAGGAAGTATATGACTCTGCTTGAAAGATGAGAAAATTGTAGCGTACAGCATTCCAGTAGTGTACTTTGCACCTGACCTGTTAAAACATCCTTATCATCTTCATTAACAGCAACTGGTTATGTGGGCTTTGTCATAAACGTGTGATTCCATCCAAAGGTTCAACCAGACTATCACCTCGCCTTAAAACCCTCCCAAGATCACACTGACTCACTGAGAAAGTTTCAGCAATCATCAACCAACCTGCTTTCACACAAACCCTTGGATCAATGGATAATCCACTTTGCAAGCGGCTGAGACGGCGCGTCTGTCCTGAGTGAATGCTGAGGTTGCAGTGGTTGATCTTAAATGGTCACTTGGCAGGGAATCACTTACAGATAGCTGCTGATAGCTGAGGATGTTGCAGAGATAGCTGCGGTTTTATCAGGTGATGGAAGTGCAACAGGCAGGTGGGGATCATTTTTTATCAGTGCCTCAGATGGTCACTGCTGTTACCGGCCCGTGCACATTTGAGCTGTAAAAGGGTTTGGAGGCTGTGTTTTCTCACAAAATCTGAATTTTGACTTCCCATAAATAGAGAAATGGTCTTTCTATACTCTCTGCAACACATCCCCCAGACTGGACCATATATCAAATGTTCACAGTTGGATCAAGGACAGAATTGTGAAACTGACTAATCATCTTGATTGTGCATGTTCAAAGGACAGCAACACCATTTTTGAAATTGAGTTGATGGAAAATGTCAACACCTTTTTATGGAGCTGACCCCTTTTTGTAATCGGAACCCATTCAACAATCATTTCCAGGAGTCCTGTAATAAAGACGTAGCTCGTGGCGTCAGTGCAACGGTGCTCTAACTGTACGTGTGATGACAATGTTAAATGGTTAAATGGGATTAGACACTTAACTAGGCGTAGGCCACAGCAGAATTATTTAGGAAAGGACGCCCGCTCCACTGTAGTATACCATATAATATGTCTTATTATGTGCGTGAAGGTCTGTCAAAGGTCCACGTATGACTTGTGTCATCATTTCTTTGCCATAATACTGTCCCATAATTTTGATATACAATCTCATAATTGTTAATTATTAATTATGACTTTATTAATATCATCAGTTTTTTGTTGTTGTTGTGGTTTGTTTTTTTCCCTCTTCATTCCTTACTTCTTTTTTTCCTGGCAGAGATGGGCTTCCGTAGTATTTCAGGGGATCTGGGAACAATGAGTTTTCCAAGGAAATACACAGAGCCGGGCTCACTGGAGGCTCTTTAGAAAGTCTGAAATCTCAGCAGCCACAGGAGAAAGTGGCATCAATCAGCTACGCACATGAAGTTGAAGCCCAGATGATGCTGTGTGTTATTGCTGTTTTATAACAGTGAAATATTACTGATAACACCTTCTTTAATGAACTGTTTCTTTTGTCCTGTATGTGTGCAGGAGGAGAGGGACGGGCTGCGGCCTCGTCTCTGCCAGCTGAAGAAGGGAGCCGGCGGCTACGGCTTCAACCTGCACAGCGAGAAGTCCAAACCAGGCCAGTTCATCAGAGCTGTGGACGAGGACTCTCCAGCACAGAGAGCAGGCCTCAGACCACAGGACAAGATCATCCAGGTATACAACACGTACTCACGCATTCTCAAGTCACATGCACACACCGTCACTTCTTCACGTTGTTCCTGATTGGTGAGAGTTTTGCCTGATATGTTTGTATCTGTATCAGCTGTAATCCTATTACATCAGTGGGCAAACGAGAATCTGAAATCCCAAGAGGTATTAAGTTATTATTAGATGGAGAGTGTCTGTAGCTGTGATGTGCATATGTTTTGTTTGTGTTGCGTGTGTGAGCCGGTGTGTTCATCTATATGCTGTCTGTGTTGTGTAAAGAGTGTTTGAAGCAACCAGGCCTTCTGGCCATGTTAAACATGGCGGGGTCAGAGTTAATCCACTTACTGTGTCTGTGGGCTGAATTACAGCCTGCTCAAACAGTCTGCAGGGCCTCTCACATGCAGGAGAGAAGGGGTGGGGGTGGGCGGGTAAATGAAGTAACACCACAACTGTGCATACTGTTTAAACATCGAGATAGAACGGGTCATTGTGGAGGTGTAAGAGGTGGATTTTGGGAAACGGAACACTCTGAATTTAATGAAGTTTCTGTGGAGGTCAGGGAGTTTTTCAAAGGGTCACTGGAGAGGAATATAACAGCGTGTTCTGTACCACCTGCCCAGTGTTCACAGCCAGTGTGGGAGACTGAGAGATTCCTGACGGTATTCCCACCACGGATCTTCCTCCCACAGGAATTCCTCAGTGGCATATCTCCCTGGATGTTTGATTAGTTCCAACTCTGGGAGTTTGCTTGTACACCACGCCCTGTAATGTAACCATGTAATAACAGTGTTACCATCACTGGTACCATTACTCTTCTGTCAGGTATCATTCCAGTCGTTACTTTCCTCTACAGCCACAAAGTTGGCAACTACATCTTTTCTTACCTTTAAAAAAAATCATCATTATTCACTCACTTTGTGTGAATGATCAGTGATACCACATAGTTTATGTCCAATGTTTGTTTGGTCTTACAATGAGGGCTCGATTGGAAATCACCAACATTTACGCAAAACCTGGGTCATTTTATTTGGTTTAAAGTTATTTATCAAACAAAAATGCCAAACATTCTCTGGTTCAGGCTTCTTAAATGTGAGGATTTGTTGCTTTTCTCTGATTTTACATTATTGTAAATTGAAACTTTGGGTTTTGGACTTTTGGTGGGACAAAACAAGACATTTAAAGACGTCCCCTTAAGCTAGGGGAACATATGATCCCTAATTTTAGGCAATTCTCATACAGGGTTCGTACAAAGTCTTGAAAGTTTGGAAAATGTTTTTAACTGCTTTCAAGGTCAGGAATATGCTTGAATTTGAATATTCTCCTTGGAAAAATGTTGATTTTCAACATAATCTGGTGCTTCATCATCGACACAATCACTCATGTAAACCAAAAGTCTTTCAGTATTTGAAATGAAACGATCCCGTCGTTGTATTTGTTTGTCTCCTGGCGTTTATAGTAACAGTTTAGATGTGATGATGAAGGCTTCGAGAGTCTGGAAATCTCTGGTTTAGGTACCTTTAAAGTGCTTTAGAAGTATTAACTAATAAGTCAAACAGAGAGTTCTGGGTGAGAATAGTCACACGGCAGCTATTCGGTTATTAACACCTGGCTTGAGCGTCAGCCGCCTAAACCTAAGGCTTTCTAACATGTGGTTAACGTCAAAGTGTCAATAGAGTTCAAATAAGTGCAAATGGTGTTTCCACAAGAACAGTTCACCTCATTTGTTAAACTGTGATGACAAATGGTTTGTTTATACGGATGTTCTTTTAGCACCCTGTTGGCTGCTGGTTGTTGTTTGTTTTTTGGTCGAGCTTTTCATAAAATAAAGAGCTGTAGTAAATACATGAGAGAATATGTTCTGGTCGAAGGACCAAACCACTGCTTTTGCATGTGTTATTTACTACAAATCT